>JABUQX010064919.1:32500-53286 GCA_015478945.1 Trachelipus rathkii
TAATATATTAAATATATATATATATAATATATATATATATATATATTAATATATATATATATATATATATATATATATCATGGCCCATTAGGGGGCAATAATAAATAGCATATATAATATATTATATATATTATATATATATTATATATATATATATATATATATATATATATATATATATATATATATATATATATATATATATATATATATATTTTTTTAATATATATTTTTTTTTTATGTAGTGTCTAAAGTGTATAAGAATTTGGCCTGGTTACTTGTAATATTTCTTCATTAGAATATAATTTTTTTTTATAGCTATTTTCCTGAAAAATTGATTACAAAAGGCTGTTAAGTGCATTGTCATTACAAATATGTATTAAATCACATAATTTAATAAATAAAACTCACAATAAATTTTTAAATGTAAATTTTTTACACGAATAAAGAACGCTTACACCTTTGAACTAACAGGCTGGTTTGTTTATATTATGCCTTTATATTTTTATTGAAATGGAAATGGGTTTAAGCAATATCGATATATCGACTAATCGATTTTGAAGACAAAAATCTCGAGCGCGGCCAGAATGTAAACCTTATCCACACACACAATATATATAATATATATATATATATATATATATATATATATATATATATATATATATATATATATATATATATATATATATATATATATAAATATATATATATATATATATATATATATATATAGAATTGTCCAGCATTTCATTGTCCGTCATATGTATTTAAATACTATATGCTACAGTAAAAACGAAATATCATTGCTGAATGCTGGTTCCCTGCTCCCCGGGAACAGTAAAAAAAAAAAAAAAAAAAAAAAAAAAAAAAAAACAATTATATCTCAAAAACTACAATAGCTACAGCGAAAAGGAATACATTTTTGGAATCCTGGTAAAATTTCACATAAGAAAATTAATAATAACAACATCTTATCAATAATTGTTAATAATTAAGTAATATCGATTAGAAAGCTATTTAGAGAGCCTTTTATTGTTTCTGATAAAATAAATAGACTTTTCTAATTAACTTTGCCTTTATACGGCATACTGGGGGCTTCGAGCCGACGGGGAACTAGGGGGGGACGTTTTCCATACCCCGTACGGGGAGGGGCGGAGGAACCCGGAGACCCTCAAATACAAGAGCGGGGGTTCCGGAGACCTCCCCGGAGGGGGGGTTAGTCCTACCCCGTAGTTCCCGGAAGGCCGAGAGACCCCGACTCCTGCCATCGGTGCGGTATATCCTTGGGGTATTTTTTAGTAAAAAAAAAAAAACAAAATTTAATAGAAAGTCTATTTATTTTAACGAGTAACCAATAAAAGGTCTCTAAATAGGCCTTCTAATCATATTATATAATTTATAACAATAAATTTTTTTTTTTTTTTTTTTTACAATTTTCTATGTGAATTTTACCAGGATTTCAAAAATGTATTCTTTTCGCTGTAGCTATATTTTAGTTTTTGAGATATTTTTTTTTTTTTTTTTTTTTTTTTTTTTTTTTACATTTCGCAGGACCAGCATTGGACGAAATTTCCCAGCAATGTATTCGTTTTTCACTGTGCATTCAATAGTTTTTAAGAACATATGACGGACAATGGATAAGCTGACCTAATTATATATATATATTATATTATATAATATATATATTTTTTAATACATATATAAGCGATATATAAAGACACTACATCTATATAATATATATATATATATATATATATATATATATATATATATATATAATATATATATATATATATATATATATATATATATATAATATTTTATATATATATATTATATATATATATATAAGAACCGTTTCTAATAACACTAGAGAAGTTCCCTAGAGTGAAATTTATTACATTTTAAAGCTGTCTAATGAAACATGGAGGCTTCAATAAATATCTTTACTAGTAGTTTTCGTTTTGCAATTGTGCTAAAAAAATGCTTTGAGTTTGCTTCGTTTTTGGTCAAACTTAGCAAACAAAAATCATAAAAAAATGATCATCAAACGTAAGGAATTTTTCCTTAATTCTGTAGGTTGCTATTTTTATACAGAATTTTATTCTATATTACACAGAATTTTGAGAACATTTTTTTACGTTTGGTGAGCATTTTTTTAACTATTTTGCGCTAGGTTGACGAAACGAACGCAACTTGAGCATAACGGCTTAAGCAAAACACGATCCTGGCTTTTTGTTTAATGTAACACAGGAGTTGACCTTTTTGCGTTTGACTAAATAACAGTTTTTACAAATTAGCAATCAATAAATAATAAATTGCTATAATGACAATAAGGTTAAACATATAGACTAAGTTGAAGTTGCTTAACTTAATAATATTTTATTATATATATATATACGATATAAAATAATAATAAACCTTTGCTAATAAATAATCATCAGTTACCCAAAGTACTAATTTAAACATGTCAAAGTTTTTCAAAAGCCTTTATTATTCTTTAAAGATTCTATTGTCTATTAACTTAGACGTTATCAGAATTACTATATAGTATATAATATATGTTTCCTTTATAATAGATTTAATTAATTCTTTAATCATTATTAAATTAATTGTTCCTATACTCACCTTTTAAACTGTAAATTAACATTCAATAACATTTCTTTATCACAGGCATTAAAATCAGATATATCTCCAACCAGTTCAATTTCTTATATCAGTGATAAATGGAAACTATATACAATGTATACTATAAATTATATATTTATTACAATTACTATCTGGTTTATTTTAGTTATTTAAATGTAAATATAGTTTTTGGTTATAAGATTTAAATATATAATATATAATAAAAATATAATTATATATAAATATAATATATATATTATATATATATAAATAATATTAATATATAATAATTATAATATTATAAATTAAAATATTATAATAATATATTATATAATTATATTAAATAATTATATAATATATATTAATAAAATAATATAATATAAATAATAATAATAAATAAATAAATATAAAAAAATAATTTAAAATATAAGCAAATAGTAATTTTTAATACCCATAAAATTAATAATAAAATTATATAATATATAATATACAGAGAATAAATTACATTACTTGTATATTCGTAAAATAATGTAGGAGTGTATCTAACATGGATTATAATATATAATATAAATAATTATATTATAATAAGTTTTAAATAAATCACTCACTAGAATTCCTTGAATAAATAAGTAATTATAGAACAATTGCTAGCCAAACAAGTAATATATAATTGAAGGAACTATTAAAATGATCAACGATTAATATATTATCAAATAAAATAAAAGTCATATATATAGAGTGAGAGTAAGGAGTAACGTATACACTAAACCAAAAAACCTAAAATAAGAATTAAACTAATATATCTAACGATGTACATAGAGAATTTAAATTTCTAAAACTAGTAGGCGAACGTGATCAAGAATTGTCGCAGCTCACTTAGATGTCAATAATAAGAAGAAATAGGCTAAACGAAGTTAGAAGATGTGAGGTTGTGTATGTATAAAAATAGTGTAATATAGTGATAATTAGTATCGACAACAAACGATTTGTAAAACGGAAAATGTAATGGATCCAAGATAATGAGGATTATACGGTTTCTTGATTTGGTAATATAAAAATTTATTATTGTATATAGAAAATAAATAATATATGATTCAGATCTCAAATAAAACTGTATATTCAGTAATTAAAAATTATAATAAGCTTTTCAAAAAAAGTAGCTTCTTAAATAATAATTAGTTATATATACTCAGTAGTATAAACTAGATAGAGAGAGCCAAACTGAGTATCTGTAGCTACATCAGGGCAAGGGCCCGCTAGATGTAATGAGTACTCCTCAGAATCCAAAATGTTACATAAATACAAATTCATATAATATTTTTATAACCTTTTCATCTATTTACAGTTTAATATAAATATATTGTTATTATTTAAAGTGGCATATTAATACTTAATATTTTACAATAGATATATATATAGGATATTAATCTATTTATTATATATCATGTATTTAGAGTACATTTTTTCTTATAATTTTAGGCTTTATTTTTATAGCATATATAATTAAGATAATAGAATATTCTAAAATAGTACTATTACAGTTCGTGCTGATCAGGGACACATCAGGACCTCTGAGTGTGAGAGCATTTAGAATATTAGCGGCACAGTAACATGTCAATATCATAATAGAGTCCATGTATTATATATATATCATACTAAGATCTACACTTAATGTATTGTATTATAATTATTTTTTATATAAATTTAATTTTTATTCGATCAATGGATTACCACACTTTCACCCTTGAAAGGGGGAAAGGGTGGAGGTTTTCGGAGTTATCAACGTATATAAAACACAGCGTATTCCAGACTTAATCAACACACGACTCAAGGTACTGAATAATCTGCCGAGCCGCGCCGAACCGCGCGATTAATCAATAATCCGCAACTGCACCACGACGAAATATCTATTTTCGCTTTTTGCCAATCCTACAGCTCTGTTTTATATATATGCTGAGTTTAACTGATCTCCGAGGAATTTTTAAATAATATTCACCGAAGACTTATTTTAATATTGCAGATAGGAATCATATATTTCCATATCCACATGAATGATAGTACATTATATACGTCACTATACCTTATTAGCACACACACACTGAAAAATAATAAAATAATCTCTTAAACTCAATTCAACCTAACCTTCCTAAGTACAAATCCTCCTCTTACTAAATAAAATACCGTTTCCGATAATTCTGATTGAATATCATTCCATCACAGGATTCCAATATCACCGTAATCCTATACATCCCATATCCATTGTAAGAGACATGCTTTTAATTTGTCCTGTGCTCTCAAAGAGTATAGATCTTCCTAATAACTCTCTCACTTACATCACGCACTCTCTCGCAATCTATTATATTCAGAATATATTGGCCTTTCATCTATCATATATAAATAGATATGTTTTTTATACATCACATATAATTAAATTTATTATAATATAATAATAATATGAGATATTATTAATAATATTATATATATATAATATATAAATATTATATAAATATATTAAATTATTATATAATAAATATGATATTAATTATATATATATATAATTAATAAAATTAATATAATTTATTAAATATAATTAAATTAATATAATAATTAATAATAGTTTGCTTACTTTGTGTACTTACTTTCATGGAATAAGGTATTTTCACAGGTAATATTCCTCTTCCCTTTCAAGTCCTCTTTTATCCTCTTTTCAAATTGTTCATTTTATACTTTTTCCTTAATATTGCTTTGTACTACAATTTAAGTCATGCATTTTGACGACAAATAATAATATCTACATGAAAATAAATGATAAATTCTGATTATGAGTTAAGAAAATAAAACTAATATATTCTATAGAACATTTATTATTAAAACATACCACCGCAAGAGATATTAAATAAACTAATTATAATAGGAATGAGGAAATTATAAAAATATAAGATGATACTCTAATTACTTGTAACATTTACAGAAATGAGATGACATCGATACCCCTAAAACATCACACATGGCAAAATGTATATAATTGAACTATATACAGAAATTAGGGCATTCAATTACCAGAATTGCCCATAATATTAGTTATAACAATTGTTATTATATATAAAATCATTTATTTATATATGCATAAAGTCATAATATTTTTTATAGATATTATAAATTATCATAAATTATAACTAATAAATTATACTTTTCTAAAATTAAATCTGGAAATTTTATATCAATTTGCATTTATATATTGATATATATATGTATATATATATATATATATATATATATATATATATATATATATATATATATATATATATATATATCTATATATATATAGAGGTATATATAAGTAATATATATTTATATATACAAACGAGAGAGAGAGAGTAAAATCGTTATCATCCATACACACACACAATACAGTATAACATACTTACACACATCACACACACAAGCACACATACACACTACACACCACCCGTTACCTCGCTACTGTTATATACACAGCCACCCGTTACGTCTACTTAATACACACACGAGCCTGCTAGGCTACTTATACACACCTTTACACTTCGTTAGGGAAAAAGAGACAAAAAAAAAGGAAGGAAAAAACAGAAACACTCCACTACACCTACACACACAAACACACATACCTAACACATACACCCTCCCTAATAGACACGAGCGGAGCCCTTACCAACCAATGTCATAGAATACATACACCCCCTAGCTCACACCTACAACCTACACCTACACACACTATGACACTTATACACATATAGCACCCATCCCTAGATGACATACATTCACACCTAGCTCTTGCGTTGGGGGCTTCACGTGAGCCTTATAAAATCTAGTGAATATAAATTAAATCTAATCTTGTAAAATTAGTAATTATTCCACATGAAATTATTTATTATAAATATGATATACACTCTTGTAAAAATAAAACTTTTAATACAAATAAGATAACTTTGTGCACCGCTTAAACAAGCCTAAATTACGCACTCTGCACTCTCTTAAATTCATATAATCCAAAACATATAAAACCAAATAAAGTGTAAGTAATAACAAGTTTTTAAAAGAATTAACTTTACTTCCAATGCCAATTCACAGGTTCCGCTCAGGAATATGAAAAAAACATGTTTTTGCATACCTTAAAACCAAAAGCGATAAAATAAATTCTCGACCATGCACTGCGCGGTCCATATAGAGATAAGGGTATTACTCCATCGCAATCACAAGAAAGGTAAGCATTTCCTTCTTACCTGCTTAAAGGATCTTACCGATCCAGCATGTTTCAGTTTGAAATGTATTTTATAAAATAATAATAACATTGATTCTCGATTCTTGTCTATACTGGAATTACCTTTTGACCTGGTAATAGGGCTTAAATCAGCCGGGGTACAAAAAGGATTATCCTATTTTAGCTAATATTTAGCCTAACAAGTAGTTATTTCAACACTTTTTCAGTAGGAGCTCAGTCTCGTATCTGTAAGGAGTGTAAGTTGTTGTGTGTTTTTCGTGTGGGATTCGTCAATGTACATAGATCTAATAATATAAGAATGTATAATATTAGTAAATATTAAATAAAGTAAATTCACATTTTTTATAAACTTTGAAATTTTTTTAAGTTAACATGGGGAGAAGTAATAATGATTAATTTTGGTAAGTTTGGGGGGGGGAAAAAAAAAAATAAAAAATATTCGAATATTGAAATTTGAATAAAAACTTAGGTATGATCATAAAAAAGAAATATATAATTTGCTATACGACAAGACCTAATTTTGCTTACTTTACTTATACTTATAACATGGTACAGCTGATCTGAAATCAGTAAGGTCAATAAACAAATCGGGGTATAGCTGGGTGTAGAGGGCTGCTAGGGCTTTGCCTTACTGATTTACTGATTTATTGCTTTAAGGTATCGGTAAAATATATGTTTTTAATAAAATTTTCAATAAAATTTTAGTAAAAATTATTTTAAAAACTTGATAGTTATAGAAATTTTATTAAAACAACAAGTATGAACAGTTAATAATAAATTCTTTGTTCAAAGATAATGATTGGATTTAATTATAGAAAGTTTTAAGAAACTTTTGAAAATAAATTTTATTCGAAATTTGATGACAAATATAAATGTACGTGTTTAATTAAGACAATTAAAAGTTTTAATAATTATACCGTTATGTTCATACAAAAGACTTATTTTTATGCTATGTTTAAGAAGCAAGGGTGTCGTGTGTGTGTGGGGTGTGGTGTGTGTGTGTGTGTGTGAGGGTATCGGTGTGTGGTGTGTAGGTTTTGTAATGTGTGTGTGTGCGTAAGTGTGTGTTTGGGTGTTGTGTAGTGTGTGTTAAATAATAATAAAATAGGCATGAAGTAAATAACACTATTATATAGTATAAATAAAAATGAATAATATAAGATAAAATAATAATACATAAAAATAAATATAATAAAATATTATTAAACTATCAAAATATAAATAATGAAAATATTATAATAAAATAAATAAAATGTAATGTAATACATCCTATATTAAAAATAACATAATGTTTAATAAATATTATCGATGTTAAAGCAGTAAAGGCAATGATGAGTTAAAGCCAGTAAATACATTTATTGAGGGGAATAGCAGTAAAGCAGTAAACATATGAGTTAAAGCATCTTTGATGCTAGGAAGCACCTCTATTGATTTACTGTATTACTGCTTTTATTTATTTCAAATGTTAATAAATATATGACGTTTAAGTAGTAAATAACATATGAGTTAAAGCATAAAAACAAAAGCATACTAATTCTCTTGTTGCTATGTAACACCTCCTATTGATTACTGTTTACTGTTTTAAGGGTATGTAATGTTAATATATATTATGAGTTTATAAGCAGTAAAACATTTTATGAGTTATAGCAGTATTAGCTAGTAAATACCAAAAGCATTACTATCGCTTTGTTGCTAGGTAACACCTC
Organism: Trachelipus rathkii; assembly: GCA_015478945.1. Lineage (NCBI taxonomy): Eukaryota > Metazoa > Arthropoda > Malacostraca > Isopoda > Trachelipodidae > Trachelipus > Trachelipus rathkii. The sequence goes on from JABUQX010064919.1 coordinate 41,099, forward strand.
TATTGATTTACTGATTTACACTGCTTAAAAGGTATGTAATGTTAATAAATATATGAGTTAAAGCAGTAAACATATGAGTTAAAGCAGTAAAGCATAAAACAAAAGCATACTAATCCCTTTGTTGCTAAGGTAACACCTCTATTGATTTACTGGTTTACTGCTATAATGATGAACTCGGTATACAACCTTCTGGGGATGTATCTTAGATGTAGCCCGGGAGTAAAATGACGGTGGGTGCCCCAGATGGGGTAACTGACCCCCAAACCTGAATATTGACATAGAACAAACGAAACTTGATATACAGGCCTTTTTTAGGTTGTATCTTAGATGTATCGGGGGTAAAATGACCGATTTGGAAACAAATTTGAGGGACCGGCCCCAAAATCTGAAATATTGGCCGTAGACTGGATGAAACTCGGGTATACAACCTTCTGAGGATTATCTTAGATGCCCCCGGGAGTAAATGACCGATGGGACCAAATTTGGGAGGTCGGCCCCAACCCTGAAATATTGACACATAGAACGTTGAAACTCGGTATAAATACCCGTCCATATAAGTACCTGTCACGATGAAATCAGTGTTAAATTGTAGTGAACACCCAAGGGGGGTCTCCGGGACCTTTCCCCAAATCTGAAATATTGACGAACGACGAAACTTGGTATACCCCCTTCTTATGATAATGTATCCTCGTTACAGAAAAGAAAAAAAATTATAAAAAAAAAAAAAAATTACAAAAAAAACTTAAAAAAAAAATCTCCACACACTCTCTCAAAAATTAAAAAAAATTTAAAAAAAAAAAATTTAAAGAATTAAAATAAAATTAAAAAAAAAATAAAATTAAAACAAAATAAACATATTTATCTCTCTTAAGTTTACTAATTAAAAATTTACGTTTTTTATATTATTCAAATAGCCTCTAGAGCCTCCTGAGCCGATCGCTGGAGCCTTTTTCTGGAGCCTCTTTGAGCCTCCAGATCCCCATCCTCCCCAGCCTCTCCAGCCTTACGATCTTCCATCTATTGATCTATTGGATTCAAAGTCATATTTCTGTATAACATAACACATCTCCGGCAAAACTGCTTCCCATTTCATTTTGCTTTTATATTACTGCTTAAAACACATTTGGGTTTCTTACTCCAAATTTTACCATGCCTTTTCATATTTATTAACTTAAGGAAATTTGTGTTTTTAACACACCCTAAACCTGTATCAGTAAAACTCCAATACCACCCTCACCAACCCACCCAATCCTGGGAATATTTTTTCTACATTAACATAGTAATATTAACAAAAATTTTTTATCATAACCTTACTCCCATCTGATTAATCTATACCTCGCACCAATTGAAACTGTTAATATCGCCTAACGATAACAAAGTTTCACAATCAATAAAGCAACACATAGCATCACCCCCGTATTCTTCAACTAACGAAATATACACTACACGGCACAAATTCTAACAGCATCTTAAACGATGAAATAACAAGCTAACATTTAACAAAGTTTTTCAATACTTAACTCAACAGTAAAACAAGGTAACTAATTGAAGCGCAGAATCACGTTAACCCTACTTCTACCACTTTTTTTCCTAAACCCATCTATCAACCTGATATTTTTACATAACATAGTAATCACCGGATGTTGTATAAACCAAATGAAACAATATACCAGCGTAGAAAAATTATTCTGACTAATCTGAATCACCTGGAAAATATTGACAACGTAACATAAGTTTTCACATCAATATAAAGCAACATAGCATCACCTGAACGTACGAAAATAAGATACGTAACACTGTACACGCACAAACCTAAACACCTCTTAAAACATGATAAGAAACAGTCCTCCTCACAAACTTCCATACTTAACAACAAGATAAAGTATTTAAATCATTGAGGCTCGCAAGAACGCTAATATCTACTACACTTTTCTAACATGATCACCTTGCTATTCTTTTACGCTATTTTTACATTAACATAGTAACATTTAACAAAAAATATATCACAACCTTGTGTAATTATCGTACTGATCAATGAATATATGATCAATTGAAAAAAAGCATCGAAGATTTTTCTCATATATATATATATATGTATATCTATAGGGATGATATGGGAACTCAAGAGAATACATAAATGGTTGAGTAGGCATTCATGCTGAAGGTTCGCAGTCAACTCAGCCACAGCTTATTCTACTTACGTGCGATGATGTTGGGCTGAATGGAAGCTGCGGACATCGTGTCCAGCTAAAACGAATTGATACTTAAAGGATAATAGCTTCACTCTCACACAGATCTATGCATATCTATAATCGTGATACAATATTATACTAGGAGATGGAAGACTCGTAACCTATTAACGTTATTGCCATTCTATCTATGCAAACAATATCTCTTACATAGATAGATATGAGGGGGTGAAATTAGTGAATCTGTCTAATAGACTACGCAGCGACAACCCAAACTAGGGAGCATATGCGTATCTCACACTGATATCAGAGTAGAGTTCTGGGGGTTGAAACGCCTTTTAAACATATCGCGTACCTTCAGGATGGAGTATTACAAAGCAGGATATAGATATATATATATGATAGAATACCGTCTCAATCTAGTAGACTGCGGACGTAATTAAAATGAGGCGTCGATGCAATAACGTTTAAGGGACCCACGCAGTGCATGAGATGAGACTGTCTGTGGAGTAGTATTGTACTCAGGGATAACCGATCCTGATCGCGGCGCGGAAGCATCTAATCGGTGAGAGAGATATGAGGTCTTTTACCTACACGTTGGGCGGCATACCGAGGCGGTGGTGACACCACGCGAGTGAGGTTTCTCACTTGGGCAGTAGTATGCAATGAATGTGAGATTGAATAAATCTTGTACAAGATGGAGCGGACGCAAGAGGTTGGTAATGAAAAAATACGTATGCGGGATGCGAAATCGTGTGGATCCTGTCCGCCTCCGCGCATAAAAGGGCCGTTCGGTGTTGAGGCTGTGATCGACTGACGGCATGCCAGACCTCCCCCCTACGCGCACACCAATCTGCCTGGGGGAGCGATCATTGCGCGTGAGGACGAATACACAATCGACTCGAGGTTCCATCGGATGCATCTTCAGAGCGCGTGTCGGACAGATTTTCACATCAAAAAGCCTAACATATCATCCACCTGATGTACCAATATATCAATGTATAACCACTCAATCAAACATACCTTATACCCTCGCATTGAAATACACATGCTAACCCTATTCCATTAGGAACCAAAGAGTTCCATACTTAACAACAGTATAAATAACCTACCCCCGGTGTTCCGTGCGGTCTATTGAGTCACCGCCTCGTTGCATGCAAAACGTAACCGCTAATTCAATGACCGTTTTCTTGCAAACCCAGGACATGATAAATAGGACTCATAGTCAACTATATGAACGCTATCTGTTTCATTGGATCGCGTAATTAAATTGAGGTGTGTGCAGATAATAGCAGTCCGCAAACCATATTCAACTTATCATTAAGTAGTCTTCACGGTAGACAATACTCGTAAAATATTTATGGCATTCACCGTACCCTCACCACACCATCCTTATCAAATCTCACCCTGATCAACGATATTATGCCGAAGGGTAAAAAGTTTATGGCTTAACCAAAGCTGATGAGAGAGAAACTTCCAGGCACGGAAGACGCATAGGATCTCTTAAGGGTAAAGAGGCGGGTTCAAGATATAACATACAACGAAAAACCTAACACCGACAACCTGTCTCGGCAAGGGGATGGCATACGTAATGCCTATGGAGGGGTAGTGAGCGACATCACGAGCTGCAACGAGGATAGAAGCAGAATACAACTGCTAATATCTACAAACAAAAGTTTATACTAACAACACGTAAAGTCCCATAACACGCCAAATACACGCGAACCGCACCAAGGTACGCGAAGCTGATGAGGTAAATATGCCTTTAAACCAAATCAACGCTTCATACCTCCCTTGCCGCCGCATGGTGTCCATGTTTTATTTTATTTTTCAACTTTCACTTTTTCTCTTCTTTCTCACCCCTTTTTGTTTCTTTTAAAAAAAAAAACTTTTTTATTTATTTATTTTTAATTTTTTTTCTTGCCTGTTTTCGTTAAAAAAAACTCTCGTTTGTTTTTAACAAAACTTTTATTTATTTTTAATCCATCCACTTCTCTTAAAAACTCTTTTGAGTTTTAAAAAACCATTTTGTTTTCATTTTTAACTTTAATTTCCCCTTAAATACACGATTGTATGTTCATTCCTCTCAAAAAAAACTTCATTAAGAGACGGCATAACTTTTGATGTTTGTCTTTGGAATTCCTTGCTGGAATTTCCTTTTAACCTAAAGAATTTTTAAGATTTTCTTTCAAAGTTTATAATAACGTAAAAACTATTTCCTCTCTCGTGGTTTTTATCATACCCCCTCCTACAAACGGCCAAACCCACTGAACTGATAATCAGGTAAATCACAAACCACCCTCACCCTCCACCCCTCCAGGCGAGCGCCCCCCTCCCCTAAGCCCCGTCCCAACCCTGATCTACTTGGGCGCTATTTGATAAAATCTGAATTGCTAATTGAGTGGCGTGCTGTTGAGTCCAGTCATATTTTCGAAGTATCATTTTTCATTAAAAAAGCGCGAGCACAAAAAGCTCCTTCGAAATATAATTGACCCAATATAGGGGGCACAAATGACAAAGGGTGTTTCTACGAGCACTCCCACAGATAACAGAGACTAACGCAATAACGATAAACCGTGATTATGTAGAATCAATATGCCCACACTCTCGCCTACAAGTCGAGCACACAAACCCCGTACTATACCAACAAACCACCACATCTGGGAAGGTTCATGTACTCCATTGTAGCGGCTAGTTCGTTTGCAATCTATTGTTTGTTTCACTTTGTTTTTTTTTTTTATGATACTCGCAGGTTTTTTTTTTTTTTGGTTTTTTTTATCGCTCTTGTTTAATTTATTTTATTTTTGTTGTACATTTTTGTTTTATCACGAATATTCTTTTTTTTCTCCTTCGAATCGTGTTGTTGTGTATCTTATCTTTCTATTCATGGTTCTCGCGGCTTTGCGATGCACTGTACCTGGGCTCCATTAGTTCGTTCTTACAGGGGCCGTAACGTTTAACTTTCCCTCCTTTCTGTTCGTATGTGACGACATTTTTTTTTCTCTTCATTATTTAACTTTGTGGTTTTTTGCATTTTTTTTTTTTTTCTGTTTTTTTACTTTTTTTTTTTTTTTTTTTTTTAAGAAGCTTCATCGCTGCTCGATCAGTACTCCAAAAGGTCAGTCAATATGACTTAACACGTGACCCCGTCAACAGCTAGTAAGTAAACTAGCAACAACTTCCTTGACGTGGCACAGTTTGCAATTTTCGCACTTGCACCCATTTGCGTTGCACACCCCACCGTTTGCACATTCGGCCGTTTGTTTTTCTAATTTCTTTTTGACGATTTAATAAAACAGTCAAGTCGAGACGATTTGAAAACTTCAAGGTTAACATTGAACTAGGCCTTTAGACCATCTGAAAGTAACTTTTTTGCTCTTTTAGAAATGATAAGTGCCTTTGTGTGTTTGGCTGATTGTCGTGTGTTTGTGGGGGGTGGGTTTTTGTTTTTCAGGGGTCGGGATGTTGGGGATTAAACCTAACCGGAACGGCTGCTAGCAACTTTTTGTTTTTTGCAAAACAACTATTTAGAGGACATGCCCACCCGCGCCAGCTATTTAAATTTTCACGTGTTCGCGTCCATTTAACACACCTCACTATCAATGTTCTCATATGATCTTTTTCTTCCGTACCGTTTTTTTTTTAAGACTATTCCGCGGATTTGGTGGCGCCCTAATACTAGACCCTCCTCTTTTTGCTAAAATTTTTCGATACAATGCAATTCTACACCCGGGGTAAGAAAGGACGGCGGTGCGGACGCCTAGGCACACGGTGGTACCTGAAAGCAACCTTTAGTGATGTTGGCGAGTAGTTTAATTTCCTTAAACACACCTGGGTTGGAGAATCCTTGTTTTATACATCGTAGACGGAACGATAATTGAAATTGTATGAGGTGTTATTGATGATGACGAAAGGGTAAAAGAAAATGACTCTTATGAGGCACACTCTCTCTCTCAGACATAAGAGCTAAACTATACAGTAACTGAAGGTACGGCGAGGAGCGAGAGCTTATTAGAATTACGGGAGAATAAAGTCTATATGATGTTCGTACAACAATAAAGCTAACAATCGACATAATCTCTGATCCAAGAATAATATTATGCTGTACCACCATCAAACCTACGCAAAATACCGATACTTGGGCAACCAGCGGGAAGGAAAGTACTGTGGCACTGTTGCTCGTAAAGAACGCGTACCATATGTCACCCACGCTTTTAATATAATCTCCAAAAAACATATCTCTAACATTACTTCACTCGTTGGATTCCTTAACAATTTAACCATATGTACCATCTCTCTATACAAAAATTTATCCCATAATGCAAATACCCCTCGCGCAAATATTATCGTCCCGGTTACTTTCCGCATCCAAATAAGCTATCACATGCTGTGGACCATAATCACCGGAGAAATAAGTTTTTTAATAACTCCACGTATAAACTCAAATTATAAAGCTAAAATCATATCCTGACTAGGATAATCATAACACCGCACAAGAAGTTGACAAAACCAAAAGACACATACCTTTATGATCTGCGCGAATTAAAGGCTAACATGAATAACGTAAAGTTTCCCAAATATTATATCAACACTAAAGTAACTAACATATGTGTTCATACAGAAAGGCGAGCCCATGTATTGGAAGCTGAGAGTGGGTTCCTGTTTTCACTAGAGTAGCCGGTTGAGTAATGCTCACACATAACAAGATCGACCGAAATTAGTTCCCACTGCCTTCTGCCCACTTTTCGAAACATTACGCAATACCTACTGTTCCTTGTTTTGTTCGTTTTCGAAACATATAAGCAAGGTATATCATTTGATTCTTGGTTTGAAACAGGTCACCACTAATCAATTTTTATTACAAAATAAAGCATTTTTACTTTTTTATGCCATACTTCTTTAATAGTTGTTATAAACAACTCTAATCAAAACGTTTCTCACTTTATAAGACATGTGTGCTGATTTATTTTTAGTCTCAGTGCATTGACTGATTTCTCTTAGGCATAGAATACTATCACGTTTCTCTCTTTTAATTCTCTGATGGAGCGGTTTATTTATAGGACCGTTAGACAACGAATAAAACTTCAATTTTTTAAAATTTTATTTCCAGTTGGAGTGAACTTTTTTGTTTTTTACTAAAAATTTTATTCATACCACATATTATTTTTATGAGTACAGTAAGAAGATTAGTGGTTGGTGTTATCATCCGAATTCCCCATATATAGGTCTGTAAAATCAGTAAATGCAACCACCTCACAATCCACCACCCCTACTCTCCTCATCGTCTCCTACCCCTCCATGATCTATCAAGGAATAGCTATGATTTCAAAGTTCACACTTTCGTGTATCATTGCTGTCGGAATAAACATAACTCTAACTTAAAACAACGTTCTTTATCACAGCTGTTTCAACGAATAATGCTTACATAACAACAGTTTTCCGGCATTACACTCACACACAACTCCACACACAAGCACCATCGCGGCGCATCTAAGAATATAATTGTACATTCACAACAAACACTAAAACACTCAAACCCTCAATCAAGATCCGGTTAAAAATTAACGCAACAGTGTCCACACCTTAACAACAGTAAAAGTTAAGCTAACATACGCGCAGACCACGTTACAGGCGTCTTCCGCCTTAGCTGAAAACCCAAAAACGTAACCTATATTAATTATTCATTAATTATTAAATTATTACTTAAGAAATTATCTATTATAATTATTATTATTCACTTTATTTTAATAATAGTAAAGTTCATTAATTCTTTATCTCCATTACTAATTAATATTATTATTCCACTATTCAAAGCCGCTGGATATATTATTATATTATTATTGGAATTATTATTATATTATTATTATTATTATTATTATTCATGTCTTAATTAATGGTATTATTAATATTATCCTCTTGTACACCACTTATGCTGTGCAAAAATTGGGGTGCTATCAGGTGTGTAACACCCCAACAACACCGTGGAATCGCAAAGTAGTAGAAGAGTGACGTAAGCTCTCGAAAAGAAAAAATCACATATACCTCAAACCACCGCTCCTTTATACCTTCAAGTGAGAACCCGACTCGTCGCAGTAAGAAAACTCCACCCTAGGGCTTTCAAGGGAGCTGGCGACGTACCCACTCACTGTGGCAGTTCAAACTCATGTCAATCGTGCGGGGTTCATCCGCCCTGAACAAAACAGCCAGCAACCCATACCTCACTTCTTCAAAACCGGCGCCCCGAAATTCACTCCGGATCTATTAATGACACCCGTTTATTCTCGCAGCTCCATTGCCAAAACGTTCGTCACATGGTCCCTCTCTCTCTCTCAACGCGCCACTTTACCTGTTAACTGACCCTCCAACTGCCACTTTCTGCGCCCGAGATCCTCTGCAGCCGGTCGATCCCATACTATTTTTTTCTATATCTGTTTAGCTGTTATCTTTTTATGGTTTTTGTTGCTTGGTAACTATCGTCATGTTGCTGCAGTCATTGCCGCTTTTGAAACTCTTTTTTTTCTCTACTTTTTTTTGTTTTTCTTATTTTGTATTATTTTATTCAATGAACTCTTCATCGGATGGACAAGCCCTCCGTTGATGCAATTTTTTTCGTCATTTACCTCCTTTTCTTCATCCAACGCATACCAACCCCGCTATAGTGACGTTCATTCTATTCTAGCTCCTCATTTATTACGTTCCAAATTTCGTTCTACCCACCATCACTAACACACCACTCTTGAGCTTTGTCCATGTCAGAGCCGCGCCGAACCACATTGTACTTTAGATTCCTAATAGCCTCGTATGTTCAGACCATCCGAGTATAGCGTAATTTTTGGTGCTGGAGCATTTAACACACGGTACACCCCCGGAGGTAAGGGAGAGAGAAAGCGGCTTAAGTTCCGCGGAACATACCTCTCCCACCTCTTCCCCAAGACCCACCCGCGAGCCGCACTCAAACACTTAGCTCCTTTTTACATCTACCCAGGATTATGACACGAGTCTATCCTTCCTACCATTCACTAAAACTTTCTTACTACACTCCTCACCCATCATACGCCCGATTCCACCTCTCTCTGTCCAACATATTATCCTAGAGATATTAAACCTTCAGCACCCACTCTGTCCTCCATAGTGTGCGGCACCCGCATCAATCCAAACAAACTTCGTCACCTGAGGGCTGGTCTTTCACTCAACCGACCCATGAACCTTCGCTTTACTAACCGTTTCTTTTCAAACCAAAAACCACTTCCTTTTACACAAACCCCCGCAAATTGTCCATCTATTCATCAAATCACTCGTTCGACATTATTAGTATCAGAATATTAAAAAGATAGATTCTATCATTCTCCAGGAATATAATTGGTTGCTACGGAGTTATTCTTCCTGCGAAAATCGTTTCTTCAGTATGGATTCGAGCCTTTCCTGGAGAAACAATTAGTAAATGGAAACCTGTAAAGTGTAACACTTTTCATTGACAATAAAGATACCTTACAAACAAGAACTTCTATAATTTTAGCCTATGTATGAGAAAAACTTTCGCTTCTAATTTCTGGAGCTCATAGCTCTTATTGAGTTATCCATTACAGAAATCACCTTGGATCAGCAACTTTTAGTAAAAGTGTGAAACTTATGAAAGTTTTTCATAACCATCATAGCCACTAGGGTGTCAGCATACAAGCAGAGCTGCTGGTTTTCCCCTTATTTAAAAAAGGATTAAAAACCTTTTTTGGAGAAACACCAATTGGGCTCAGGAAAAGACTTTCCCGCCTTTAGCAAATGCTTTTCGATCGAGAAAGACTTTAATATGGGCGGCCTACAAGATTTTAATAATAAAACGTGATTGATGAAATTGCTCAAAAATCAAAAGGATAGACAAGAGCGCGACTTATTTATTTTTAACAATAAAATGTGTAAGCTTCTCTTAAGTTATTTTAACAACGAGAGAGATAATTCGTAAATTTTCATTTAATTTTTCCTGATTAATGCTTTAACGGTCATCATGCTCTCCTTTTTGGAAAAAAGCGCGCGAGCACACGCACTCTACGCACACGACACCACCACACATTTAACACACACACACAACGGCTGCACGAACAAACAGTAGAAACACACAGCTACACGATATATATATATAATAATAATAGTTAGTATATATATATATATATATATAAGTAGTCAATAATAATAGTAATTATATTAATATATATATATATAACGATATGAGCATTATTATATGAGTATATATATATTATATAGGCCGCATTATGAAATATCTAATAAGTGAAGACTATCTGATAAACTATACGTAAACTATGAAACTATCATTCGTATAATCGAGATAGCATTATAAGAGGAGTATTGAGTTATGAAACAGCGAATCATACTGTATCGTGACCCCGTTCTATAGGTGATATATATGGTTATCCTAGCTATAAGAGATATGAGCTAACTATTCAGTATTATATCGTTAACGCTGAGTGTACTACTCACTCACCACTCACCAACATATAGATGGGGCGAGCATCCACGAGCTATAGAATCATGGTCAGAGTAGTTGAGTATAGTACTATAACTAGTATGTTATATTGGATTTAGTTATAGGATTTTAAAGAGACGGTTGAGTAACCTCATAAAATTGCGATATGGGTGTCCTGTATTATATAGTAGCTGATATATATATATATAATATATATATAAATATATATATAACTAGTATAATATTATATACTATATATTATATACTATATTATAATATTATATATATAATATAATACACTCTACCTATATACTATATATATATTATATATATATATATATATATATATATAATATATATATATACTATAATAAAAATAAAAATAATGAATTATAATAAATAATATATATATTAATATATAGATATATATATAAACTAATAATATTATATATAGTATATATAGATAGTATATTATATATATTATATATAGTAACTCACTATATATATATAGTATACTATAATATTGTGTGTGTGTGGTGAGAAAATGCAACAATGCAAACTACCAATATTTTTTAGGACGCGCCGCGCCTGATATATATATGATAAATACCTATTAACACTACGTGTATTGTAGTTTACTATATATATATAGTATCTATTATAAATTCTCCCCAAGCGCCTCCGTGTAGGCGTGCAATAAAAAAGCCCCCTGTCGTTTCAATGCCTCCTCCACGGACCCCTCTCTCTCTCGTACAGGGCGAGTTCTCCACCTGACTCCAGCCGTCCATCCTCTCTTTCGCCACAGCCTGCCGCCACTTCCATCCTCCCCATCTTTTCCTTGGTCGTCCCGCGGTCTTTCTACCTGCAGGCTGCCCAATGAGGCATAAAATTCTGGCCTGGTTATTATTATCTTCATCCATTCCTTTCTGATAGTTGGTTCTCATACCATAAACTCAAGTTGTGTGTCCTCCGTTCGAGTCTAAAATCCGCACCCGCCTCGACCCCCCCTCCAACCAAATGCCGTGCGGCTCTTATCTCAGTGATTCCTTCGTTCGGTGTCCCTCCCTCGTTACTGGTCCAACTCCCCTACTATCCGAAACCTCGCGTACCCACCCCTTCATGCTTTCTGACCCCAGGCGCCTGAGCCCACGATCTTACTGCCTCTGTTCCTGGTTTTGTAAGTTGTCCACCGGCCGACTTGTTCCGACCACAAATAAAAGTACCCCGCGGTCCTCCACGCACACATCGTGGTAGAATATACAGTTGTTTTTATACACGCTGTCTCGTCTACATGTCTGTTTCTTTCAGCGCAACAAGGGATACAACCGACCAACTGCCGCCACTACGAGTCAGTCTCTTCATTATTCTTTCCTATATTTCAAACTCTATTTTCACCCCGCTCCTCATCTCCACTGCTTTCTCCGTCTGTTTACCCCCGTAACTCCTCCCCAAATACTTAAAGTTCCTCGCATCATCTTTTATTTTTCTTGCCCCAACTGACCACGATCTCTAAATGATTTAAT
>JABUQX010064920.1:0-7500 GCA_015478945.1 Trachelipus rathkii
CGGGAATTTTTGATGTATATTAAATTTATTGATATAATCGGTATGTATATTTTTAGTAGGTACGAATGAGATGATGTGCTGTGATTGTGATATATGCTACGTCGTATTTTGGAATTACTGCACTACAGCGTTTCTGTCAATGGGGTGTGTTATAGTTTTTGTGTTTTATTCTTTTTTATTTTTGATTTTGGATTTGTGTTTAAGTTTTTATTTTTATTAATTTTTTAGTTGTTATTATTGATTTATTCTGATATTTACTTGTTTTTATTTTTATTTTTTTTTTGTTATTGTAATGTGTCTTTAAATTATTTAGAATATTTTATTATATTTTCTTAGGCACTTTTACTAGGAGTATACCTAGTTTTTATCTAATACATGTGATATTTCAGTGTTTTCTTTTCTTGTTTCTTTGGAAATTATTGGCTATTTAGATCATCAACTCATCTACTTGATTATCCATGATGTAAGTGTGGAAAACTTATTAAAGATTATGAGTAATGTATAAGAAATTTAGGGGAAGCCGATAGCATGACTTTTAATGATGTGAGACGACGTCAATTTTATTCATTTTTGATTTATATATCACACAATGATTTTTACGTGTTCGGATTAGGTTTGACTATTGAATTAATTGTGAGATGAATAATAAAGAATATGATAGGTTTTTAACTTTAAAGTTCAAAATATAAAGGAAAAATAATATAAAAAGGACTAATGGAATAAGACCCATTTTTTTTTTAAAAATTTTCTGATTGGATGTCCTTGGGTAAATGTTGGTAATAAAATTTTTTTAAATATACTAAAAAATAGCCTTATAAATGTTGTATTGCAGTAAAGAGAGTATTTTTGTGGACAAACTTTAATATATGTTTTATAATATATTTGTTAAAGTGTGGATATGTTATATTTGGGTATGTTGTGATGTTTGTTTGTGTTGTGGTTGAAGTTGTTCTTAATATACGTCTAGCATAATATTATGATCCTATCTAAGTTGTGAGACATGAATCTAATCTAACTCTAAAAGGAATAAAATTTATTTTAATATTATTAACGATAAAGTAGCAAATTAAAATATTTATAATATTTATGACTTTGAGAAAAGTTCATAGTTTTTATCTGGTTGTTTCTGTTATCTTACAAGAATTTAAATTGACAATAAACTTTCTTGCTTAAATAAAGCTAGAAAAGGGTAGTCTATATTATTTATTTATTTATTTTTACAAGCTTTCTCCAACTGGAAAGATACCTAATTTTGGTAATAATTTGTAAAATATATGAAGAGAGATGTTTGGATCTCTCAGCTATAAACTGAAGTTTATAGCAAATCTCATTTAGTTAAATTTAGCAGACATAGCAAATAATCATGAATAAATGGGTCAGATTCTCTGAATAAAATTATGTCGGAGATTATGTGATGGTTTGGAATAAAAATTAATGTTTTAGGTTAAATGGTAGGCTCTCATTTTAAATTTTATTCATCTTATATAGTATTTAGTCGAAGGTTGTAAAACATTGATATAAAAGGTTTTAGCCATATTCGAGAGTTATTAAATAGTTTTATATTAGATTAACAAAAAAAATTAAAAAAAAAAAGGGCTTTTGTCCTTTGGTTAAAAGTAGGGATGTAGATAGTATCGGTAATCGGCAGTTCGGCATTTTTTGGGTTGGTTATTGTTTATATGGCCGTATTATTATTTTTAGATGAATTATGAGAATTTAGATTATAATAATTCGTTTAAAACTTATATTTACTATATTTATTAATATATATATATATATATATTATATAGTATATTATCTTTAGCTTTATTTCTATTATATATCTATTCTACAAATATATATAAATAGATACTTGATTTTTATTTCTTTCTATATTAACATAATAATTATATCTTATATATAGTTTATAAAAAAGTAAAAACATATTACATATAAAGCAGTATTTAGACGAAATTTATTGTTATTATAGCTTTATATATATGATATGATTTTCTATATTATATATATATATATTTTATTATGTAGTATGGGTTTTTTCCTCTACTTCTTTTTCATTATAGATTTTTTTAGAGCGTTTCTCTTAACTTGGTTTTAGCGTAAATTTATATTTGGATGCCTATTATAATTTTAACAGATTTAGCTTCCACTTTTTTAATTGATCCAAATAGTATTTTTTTTTTCTTTTTTGTAACGATGTTGCATCCTATCGTCGTTTACGAGTGTTTTTTAAAAACTTTCTGGATATTGTATTTTAGATTTTTATGTAAATATGGTTTAGGTTTAACTTAGGTTTTAAAATTTAGGTTTTGGCGTACGAATATTTTTTCCTCCATTTTTCTTTGATTTTTGTCTGTTTGCTTCTGTTGTTTTTTTTTTTTTGATTGTGTGTGCGTGTGATGATGAGATGTTGACAGGGCGGCCGGGCTTTTCCAGTTGTTTACCTAGTGGTTGCATCCTAGCTCTGCATCTCGATGATTACCCCGTCTCTAAAAGTCTACCCTATTTTTTGATAAGACGCAGTGGTTAGATTTTATATTCCGTCTTATTTAAATAATGTTCTACAGTATTCTTATAATTTCGTTAAAGAAGAAGTATGTGTATGTAAACGTTCCGAGAATTGATCCTCTATTTGATGTTCTGTGCTTTAATCTTCTTCATTACTACAATAATTTGTGCTTTGCTCTGTTTCTAACAGAATTATTTATGCTTCTTTTGATTACCCTTTTATTCCTAGAGTGTTATTCTTTCTCATCCCAATACACTGAGGTTCCTTTGGGGGATTTCCATGTAACAACTGAATGGTGGTTTCTTTATACTGTTTAGGGGGAGGAAGACGATTTCAGTATCTACGTTGGGAGAATAATTAGATAACCATTCTGGATCGTCCAACAATTTTTGAAAAATTGACTTATGTTCATCAATAGTTCATTTATAAATAACATTCGTCCGATTATGGTATCTGACTAAATTTATATTCCTTATTTTAAATAACTTTTTCCACCGTTCCTGCTATGGGTTTTTCTGGAACTATTGTTCGGGGATTGGGCATTGGGTTTTTAGGCTACTATAATTGGAGTGATGGGTTTGACTCTGAACGTTTTCAGCTTCTGCGATAAAGTGGGAGCTTGATGTGATGGGATGAGCAGGTTATGTTCTTTTTATATTTTTTTAAATGTTGTTCGATGTGCTGTCTCTGGTTTTCAGGTAGATCAGTGGTATGGGTGTGGAAAAATTTCGTTTTTTTCCTTGTATTTTATTAAGTAGAATCGTTGAGGGTACTCTTCGACGACCAAAGCGGACTTTTATTAAAAGAAGTGCGCTTGACCTCTTTGGGTTATTCCTATGACAAATCTGTTTGGTTGCCAAAAATTTAACAATTTGTAATCATGCTTTCTCTTTTTCCGATCTGTGCGGTTTGTTGCTAATATTACTGGAAAAGATCTCCTTAGGCTCCTGTTTCTTTAATAAATGGCGTTCGTATATTCTCTTCTTCTTTTCCTGCTCAGGTTGTCTATGCTTTACTGTGTTTAATTTTGATCGTGCCTGGGCTTGAATTATGAACGTTAGAGACGTGGTGACGGATGTCATTCAGAATTTTGAGGGAGTGTGTTCGTGCTGAGCCGACATCTTTATTTATTCCTATGCAGTATAGCATCTTTCCCTGTTGAAGCGCGGATATGTTACCTATTCCGAAAGGGAAGCGTTGTTTATATATGACTATTTCATAACTTGTATTCCATTAAGAATTTTTGAGTTTCCTACTCTATTAGTAGAAATGTGGAATTCATTCCGTTTTTTTCGACGCGGAGGCTTTCGTTTGGCGCTCGAGTTAATGGGGATATATTTCTCATTTACCGAGATTTAATGGTTGTTAGCTTTAGGAATATGAGGAGATTGTGTGGTGTTGGAATATGATGCATTTGCGGTTGGCACCGCTTATGCTCCTTTCCAAGTTCTGTTTTGGGTTCTTTTTGTTACTTATGTTAGTTTTTTTTCAAATCGCTCCCAATTGCTGTTTGTTGAATTGGGGGACTTCTTTTTTTCTGTATAGTGTGTTTTCAGGGTTCTTGTTTTATCTCTATTTATTCCCTGCTTTTTCTTAATGATTTCCCCTCAAGCTGCCTTACTCTAGTCACTCATATGCGATGAATGACCCTTATTCTTCATATTTGATTCTTGCTCATATTTTACTTCTAGAATTGTCTCGTTTTAATCTTTTCGTTCTTATTTTGCTGATTCTGGTAGATTTTATGGGATGCTCATAGTTAAAAACTTGGAATTTAAAACTCGAACTTATAAATCTTCCTCTCTCTCTAAAAACAAAATTGATTGCTTTTGACGGTTTATCTCGTCTTCCCTGTTGACAATATAACCTGAATTAAATTAAAAAAATGTTTGGTGAACATACATAAACCGGTTGCTAGGGGACATCCAAAGAAACTGGAGTTTTTGTTTGTGCGGACGTTTTTTTTTTTTTATTCTTTCCCAGTTTCCAGTATACAGGTTCCTGGGATCCTTCCAGGATTCCAGCTTATTGGGGGGCTCTGGGTTTTAGCCCGGCTTTTGGAATAGGGTCGAATAGGCAAAAGGCTAATAAGTGTCTGTTTCACAAACCCTCCTTGATGTTGGGTGTTTAAGTTCTTCTTTATTCTTATTAGTTTCAGAGGGAAGTGCTCGGGAAGAATTTTCCTACGTAACACTTTAAGAACCTCGACAGGGTTGTGTGTGGACATTGAGTTTTTGTTTGATAATTATAGGGTGCGGGTGTATTCTTTTGAATTGTGTGGTTTTATTTTGTTTTTTTTATTTTGTAGGCTTAATTGATTAATTTGGGGCGTCGTTTAATTGTCGGGGGGAGAATAAAGGTTTAAAAATTAGTTAATTATCCGTAAGGTGGCATTTATGTTATAGCGTTTGGTAATAATAAATATAATAGGAATACTTGTAGTTGGTAGTACGTTTCGTTCTATTAAGAATGGTCGTATTGGTTGTTCTATGTGAATATTTACTGACTGAAGGATTTCACTTGATATATTGGTAGTTTGCAAAAAGTTCAATGGGCGCACTAGGGTTGATTTTTTTTTATATCCTAAGGTAAATCCAAAGTTCACATCAACCAAAAACTGGGAAAGAGAAGTCATAGTGACAAAAAGAATATTAAATTTGCAATCCTGTGAAGAGAGAATAGCTCGTATATGGTGGTATTTACCTGGCTTGCGATCATAAGATTTAATGTGATGGACAGATGGGCAGGTTCTCCCATTATTATCAGTCTTGCAAGAAAATAATTATCACCACTCTTTCTGTCAGTCGAGTAACCTGGTGCGTTATTTTTTTAGTTAGTAAGGTGTGAGGAATGTAACCCAAACCAAAAGGGAACCAGGCCTCTCCGCCAGATAATAAGTATGAAAGCTTAATGTTTTGCATGAAAAGTGTTGTATGGTATAAATTCTTTGAAGTCGTGTTTAATTCTTGCAATATCATGTCGTTAGCTGCTATCATTTCGTATTCTTAAGGGAGTAGGAGACTATTATTATTGATATTATGTGGTGCAAATGTTTTCAGTATAATAAATGAGTTCTTTTCTTATTTTTGTCTTTTTCCTTGAAATTTATAGGTCTGCTTCTTTCGTTCTATAAGCAGTTTTATTTTTTTTTTTTATATACTTAATATTGCCTAGTTCAAGATAGAATCTTCTTGGTTGAAATAGCGTAAGATTCGACTATTTCGTAATAATGCAAAAAGCCTAGTAAGCTTTGTTAATATTAATAGACCTTACTTAAAGACAGGTAAAGACTCGCGCAACTGGAATATGTAAAGTATCGCGAATCAAAGACAAATATAAGAAACAAAGGTCTAAATTAAAGCTATTATGAGGTTGTTCACTTTTATTTGTCCTTTAAAGAGTCTCTTTTATTCCGTTGTACCATTATTATTAATATAATTATTATATATCTATTGTGGGTTACCACAACCCTAAATATGAATAAATACAATAAGAATCTGAGCTGATAGCAGATGAGAATTAGGTGCTAAGAATTATATTTGCTCTAGCAGTATATTACTAAAATGATGATGAGGGTTAATTTTGGCTGGCTGGCTAAGTTGATGGGGTGGAAGACTACGGGTTTGGGTCCAGTGGTGTTATATATGAGAGATAATTTCGGCTGAGGGTTGGTAGTGTAACATTGTTTAAATGGGGTAAAGGGTAAATTGTTTGTTCATGGTTGTAACGAAGGTATTGTCACAGGTGTCATATATGAATAGATATCACGTGGAGTTTATTGTGTGTGTTATGTAAGGTTTGAGAGTCTTTGTAGTAGGTAGGAGTGCGTTTGTATCGGCATTAGGTTAAGTCTGTGTCTGTGAGAAAAAGTGAGTAAAATAGGTTTAAAGGGAATGAAGTTACAAGCCAAAAAATTAAATGGCTCCCTATAAAATAACCATAATAAAACATCTTGTTTTTACCCCTTAATTGTACCCCACGTGGTCGCTAAACTGCACCAAGATAATATATTTACCTGGAAGCAACGATACTCTCTATATAGAAGATCATAAATTCGCTTTTATTGTTTTAGTTCAGAAGTATGACAAATGGGAATAATTATCAGACTGAAACACTTCCTTAGCCGTATAAGCTAGCCACTGCAGCTTTTAGATGTATGTTATATGTAAGATCCGCCATCGTCATAAATCATAAATTATATCGATCGACCACTCTCTTTTTTGGGTGGTCACCTACATATGAGTAGAGATGCATACAAAGTGCCCGTTTGAGACCTATAGTCTTTTCACACTAAACAACTTCGTATTAATGTCATTTGAATTGCGTAAGTTCGGATATTCGATATAAGTAGAATATAAATTAATTTCATGGGGGGTTTTATAAGGTGGAAGTTCTGTAGCTCCTTCGCAAGAAAGTAATTAAGACTTGGGTTTCAAGATCTTGAAAATAATTCAATTGATGGTAATAATTTTTATATTTTAATTAATAAGTTTTATTTATTGGGAAGTATTTACTCTATATACTCTATAACTTATTGCAAATTGTGTAAATAAATATATTCATATAAAATGTGTAATTTAAAACCATATGGATATAAAATGTATATATAATGTGTAAGACTATGATATATAATATATAATATATCCAATAACACTACCACATATATATATATATATTACACCATAATAATATTATAACTATTATGAAGAGTAACCACCTTTAAAATAATGGTAAAATAAAAAGAAAGATGCGACAGTTCGACAGGTAGAGATATGATGAAGAGATTCAGTGAGAATGAAAGAACGGGTCAGATTAAAAGTTCTAAACCTCACACTTTTGAGAAATGTAGTGAGTGGGAACATGAGTGAAAATGATGCGTTCGGTGTACACCATTCAGGCACGAATGATAACCTTTTGTACTGTAAGAATAGAAATTAGTTTTACACATATGCTCAACAATTATTTTGCTGACAATTTAGGTTAGATCTCGAAAA
>JABUQX010064921.1:5000-27500 GCA_015478945.1 Trachelipus rathkii
TGCTTTTGGATATGTCAAGCGCCATACCACACAAGTCTTCCTCGTGTTTCTAAGGGTGGAAAACGCAATAAAATGTTAAATAGGAAAGTATATCGCCAGTAGATCTCGAGCGCCAAAGCCGTACTGTGCAATGAAAGAAAGGGAAAGATTCCAAGATGATCTAAGTGAGAGTTGAGAAGGGTTTCAAAGATCTTAAAAAGAATACAAGTTAGAGCTATAGGGCGATAGTTAGAAAGGTCAGAGAACATCCCTTTTTTCGGAATAGGGTTGGACATGTGCGTGCGCCTTCCAGACACTGAGGGAAAAGTGCTAGTTTTGAGGCATAAATAGAATATAGTTTGAACGAGGGGCGGGGTCAGAACGGAAGCACACTTCCTCAAAACTCGGAGAGGTATGTCCCATCCGGGCCACCCGCCTTCCTAAATCGTTCATAGATTTTCAGGAGCCATGTACCAGATCAAAATGAAATTACAGGTAGGCATAGGACAGCTTGAAGAGAAGGAGGAAACGAAGAGGAAGGCCAGAATCGTCCAGGGTTGAGTTAGAGGAAATTAGGAAGCCTAAAAGAGAATGATTGGCCTTTTCAGTGGATATTAACATCAGAATCATGGGCGATAAGAAGGAGGAAAAAGGAAATGTTATTTCAGAAGTTGTTAAGATGTTTATATTGGCAAGATGGAACAGAGTTTTGTCAGTAGGCAGAACCAAGGACGGTCTGTGGCACTCTTCTGTTTTTAATGAACAGTCTGCGGTTTGGTGGCATCGAAAGATAATCCCTGCAACGATTTCTAGCTAATGAAAATTAGCGAGAGTAATATGAGAATGAGATTTTTTCCACACCTGATACGCCTGTCTCTAGCCTGAATGGCCAGAGAACAAGCACGATCGAACCATGGATTTTTGAGGAGAAAAAAAAGATTAAGTCCAAGAAGGAATGAACCTGCTCATTCCCATCAAATCAATTATTCCGACTTTATCGGCCAGAAGCTGAAGCGTCCTTCAGAGGTCACAACCAGTCGATTCCAATTATAGTTAGCCGTAGAAGCAACGCAATGCCCCAATTCGGCCCGATCAAAGTGCCAGAAAAAAACCATAGGGGCAAGATGCGAGATATTGGGAGAGAGTATTTAAAATTAAAAAGAATATAAGGTTGTTGCTTCATATGATTTACCGAAGGAGCGAAGGTGGTGTATTTATAGAGAGAAGGACTAGTGGTGGAAACATAGGTCAAGTGTGTTCAAGGAATCGGTTTGGGACGAATCAGGAATGTGTGTAAGGTTCCTTTAATTAGTTGTTCCAGGATGCGTTGAGATATGAATTATTCGGCTTTCGGCTCCCCCACCTAAATCAGTATGAGGGACCCCAACAATTCAGTGTTGTGTAAATTGAAAAATCCCAAAAATAGAGGACCTCAGTATTTGGATGAGTAAATATAAAACAGTCTCATGAGAAGTAGTAAGGTAATCAAAAAAAAGGCTATGAAAATCTGTTCTGTTAGGAGAACAGTAGCAGAAGCATAAATTTATATGTAGTAGAAGGAAGAAAGATTTTAAGCACAGAACATGCGAACCTGTTAGAAGATTCGAGATCTCGAGACGTTGTTTTATAGGAGTGTTTTATATTTACGTAAGGACATACTCCACCTTTCAGCGGAAATTATAAAATAAGTTTAGTTGGATATATTAAACGCTTGAAGGAACTGAATTGCTAGCCCATCCCTTGGCTCCTCAGACAAGATGCATCAAAATATAGGGTTAGAGGTTAAGAGAGTGTGGTATTCCATGGATGCAAAGTCTAGAAGTTGGCAAGCCATTGATACGTTGGTAGATCAAAATAAAAGGCCAACGCCTGTGCAAATCCGACTAATCATACCACGCAAACACAATCACACACGACGTCTTTTATAATTAGATCCAGGCAGTCGCCACAAGATTTTTCCTACGTTCATAAACTATCAAAAAAAAAAAAAAAAAAAAAAAAAAAAAAAAAAAAAAAGAAACAAATAGACAAAACCAAAGAAAAATTATTCGTAACGCTAAAAACCTAAATTAACCACTTGAACATTTTAAAACTGTAAAACCACTATTAGAACAAATATCACAAAATATGAATCAATCTCTTAGAAAAGTTTAAAAAAACAACTCGCCACACTCACACGAAATTGCGTACAAAAAAGAAACAGAAAAAAATACAATTGATCAACAAAGACAGTAGATAGATAAATCATGTATAAAATTATAAATAATGGCTGTCGCAACATAGGTAAATGTTTACGCCTAAAGCCAAGTGTGGAGAAACGCTATTAAAAACGTAAGTTAAAAAAAGGAAATAGAGAAAAAAAAAAACATATTACTGTACTTTTGCCATCTGATATTGAAGTTAAGATTTAATGTATTGATTGCTAAAAGTTTCTTATAATTTTTCAACCCAAAAAGTGTAAAACTATCGGCTAGTAATCTGACCAACTATTAACCGATACCCGTACCGATACCACCACAAAATGGTCCGATACTACCGATACTATTGTACATCCCTAATATATATATATATATATATATATATTATATATATTATTATATATATACTATATAATATATATATATAATATATATATATAATATATATATATTAGCTTATATATATATATACTATATTATAATAATATATATATATAATATATACTATATATATAATAACTCTATATATATATGATATATTACTACTACTACTATAAGTATACTAATTTATATATATAATATAATAATAGTATATATATATCGTTATATATATTATATTCTATATATATAAGTAACTTATAATATATATATATTCGGTAATATAGTATATATAATATGTATAATTAAATAGTAATTATATATATATATATATATATATATAGTATATTGTATATATATATATATATATATATATATAATATTATATATATATATTATTATATATATATTTTAAATATATATAATAACTATATATTTATATATAATATAATATATATATATATATACTATATATATAATATATATATAATATATTAATTACTAATATATCATATAGATATTTATATGTATAATATAATAATATCATATATGATAATAAGTTACTGATTATATATATCATAATATATATAGTATATTTAGTACGTATATTTGAAGTATACGTTTAGGGATGAGGCCGGAATAAGTGAATTAGCCGGATACCGGATAATCACGGACATGGATTAGTTACAACCGGGATACCCAGGATATCCGGCCAGTCTGTTATATATATTACTCAGGACCACGATATATTTTTTCTGAAAGGATCACTCAGTTCAAGATCAATAAATCGATATGTATATATCAACCTAGGAATTACTCTAATATTTGACGTATATTTTATTATTATTATTATATTATAATTATATTATTATTATTATATATTATATTATTATAATTATATATTACTAATAAATATTAATTTTATCATGATCGATTCTTTATTGAATTTTGGACGTAGAATCTTTTTCAGAAGATATGTCTGAGTCCTGTAGGCCTATACTTTACCCCGGTCATCATATATATATATATATATATATATATATATATATATAATATATATATATATATATATATATATATATATATATATATAATATTATATATATATACTATATATATATATATATTATATATATATATATATATATATATATATTATATATAAGTAATGATACAGGGTGTCTCACGAGTTATGGTACAGCGGTGTATCACCGTACGGGAAGTTTAAGTATGAAAATGTGTAGGAATTATTTAATTCATTAAGGAGGATGGGATATGTTACGTTGGTGTCTGCGCACGCGCAATACGAAACCGCGCACAAACATGCGAATGTCGAATGGGATGATATATTTTTTAGGCTTCTGTGAAATGCGGCATAAAAAATATGAGGTGGACTCTTTCCTCTCGCCATTTTTGATACGGTTTTCTTCGTTTCCACCGCTTTGTACCTTAATCGGCGTCAATGGTTACTCAACAATAGTTTTTAAAACGTGAATGTGAAAGAGGTTGAGAAAACAATGGTATTCATGACAGCTCATAATACGGATACATGTAATGTAAAATAACGTTGTTAAATAGTAATCATAAACAAAATTTACAGCCTATGAATCTTATGCCACAACATGCAAAGAAGGGAGAAAGAATGTCAGGTGTTTTCACCTTGTACATACAATAATTTACAAATGTTGTTCGAAGACGCCTCCATCCACGCGAATACATGCCTCAGCCCTCTGGCACCAGGTTTCATTGCATACCAATGACAGTGACGCCTTGTTGATTCCCCTACATGCGTTGGTTATTCGACGGCGAAGATCATCGGACGAGGTTACTGGGTCATTAAACCCAGCGTACACGGTATGTTTGAGATATCCCCACAGAAAGTAGTCCAGTGGTGTTAAGTCGGGGTGAACGCGCAGGCCATGGAAATGGACCAGATCTTCTGATTTCCATCTTCCCGGAAAGGTTCTTTCGAGGTAGGTCGTCAACTAAGCTGCATATGTGCTGGGCACACATCATGTTATAATATATTCTTCGTTGTGTTCTTAAAGGTATGTCACTCAGGAGGTTAACAAGGACGGTCTGCAGGAAATGGATTTAACACTGTCCTTTCAAATTTCCCTCGAAGAACTAAGGCCCGATAATCCTACTATTGAGTATACCACACCAAACGTTGACTGAGTATGAGACCTGGTGATGGCTAGTGAATGTTAGACGGGGGTTTGTTTCCGCCCAATGTCTGAAGTTCCACCTGTTATACATACCGTTATTGGAAGCGAGATTCATCGGTCCATAAGATATTTTCCAATAAGTCCGGTACATCCATTAGAAGGCAATCAATGACAGCTAGGAAATCCCAGCCACCCTTTTGGTCTCCCGATGCAAACCATAGGCACAATGTATGGCCTATAATGGATACATGTTGTATGCAACACGAATCCGTCGTATGGTTTCCTTCGATATTCCCAAGACCGAACTAGCCTGCGGTAATAAGAACGTTGGATTTTCATGGGTGTAATAGCAGAACGTCCAGTTCGATGACGAATGTACGAACACGATCCCCCTCCCGTTGATGAGGGGGGTGAACTATCGACCCTGTAACCTTGAAACCGTCTGTAAACTCTATGGATGCCATGTGGCTCGGCGGTCGTCGATGTGGATAACGTTTTCCATATTCTGCAGCAGCTCTGCGACCATTCCTGTTTTGCGTAATGTACAGTCCAACTGTCACGCTTTTCGTCCTGCGTATACTGGTCACGTGGCAATGTTCCAAATGTATGGCTCTGACTAAAACAAACACTCTGAAGTTATCGTTTTTTCAACTACACTTTATTTTCGGCATAATTCATAGGTTAGAACATAACCTCCATATGGATAGCTGTTAAGTTGGTTGTTACACATTCACATGGCCTATTAATTAGGCTACAAATGTACATTATCATGTAATCTAAAAGGGTTGCCATTAGGTATTTTAATTTAATATTCCTTTGCTAGCTGTATCAAAATATTTTTTTAAAATACTATTGGATATGCCTAACCTAATTATTTCATAATTGGGACAACGTTTCGGCTTTTGTCAACGGCACCATGATGTCTACGGATGAACCGTCTAGTTGTTTTGGGTAAATTGGCGTGAAACGAACACCCGTATCAAAAAGTCGAGAGGAAGAGCCCACCTCATTATTTATGTGCATTTGACAGAAGACGTAAAAAATATATCATCCCATTCGACATTCGCATGTTTGTGCGCGGTTTTCGTATTGCGCGTGCGTGCGCAGACACCAACGTAACATATCCCATCATTCTTAATGAATTAAATATTCGAACTTATACATTCTTACACATTTTCATACTTTAAAACCATCCCGTACGGCCATAACACCGCTGTACATAACTCGCGAGACACCCTATATATATATATATATATATAATAATACTATATATTATACTATATTATATATATATATATATATATATATATTATTTATATATATATATATATATATATCAGAGGTTGGGGCGTTCCGGCAATTTCCGCAAATTGCGGAAACCAAAAATAAATTGGCGTTAATTGGCGATTGCGATAATTTGAAAAATGTTGCGGAATTGCTGTTAGCGGAATGCCTATATCATTCCGCAATTTAATTCCGCAATTCCGCAATTAGAGGAATACCAGAAAATTTTTTGGAATTTCAGTGGAATGCAAAAATTTATAGTCCACAATTTTGGCCATCTTGTACTCTGGCAGCAACGACCGAAAAAATCCGTATTTTTTGCCATTCTGGGTATTTTATTAAAGTTTTTGTAAATAAGTAACAATTAACAAAACTTAAAGGCTTAAATGCATGAATAAAAGTTTGAAATCAACAATTTATTCTTTTACTTTTATACAAATTTTCTTAAATTAAGTTATAATGAATATAATTTATGAAACGTGTCGCCACCAAATTTCATATAAAATGTATTGTACAGTAAACATAAATGATGAATAAAATAATATAACATTGGTATCCACATCGAAAGTTCTAAACAAGTATAATATATATATATTATATAAAAAAAAATAAGTAAATATATTATATATATATATATATATATATATATATATATATATAGTATATATATATATATATATATATATATATATATAATATATTAAATATAAATATAAATATAAATATATATTATATATATATATATATATATATAATATAATATATATATTATTTATATAATATATATAATTATATATATATATATATATATATATATATAATATATATATATATATAATATTTTTCAAATTATTTTGATATTTCCCCCCAACGAGGAAGAGCTTACTAGGGAAGTAACTATCCGGTTATCCAGCCGGATACCGGATATCCGGCCGGATAACCGGATAGTTACTTCCCTAGTAGGCCGGATAGGTTGCCGGATAATCCGGCCCATCCCTAATATATATAATATATATAATATATATATATATATATATATATATATATATATATATATATATATATATATATATATATTATATATAATATATATATATATATATATATCAAGCACTGGTTAATGAAACCATACTATTCTCTACAGTACACTGAGGCAGTGCCCAGCCCATAGCTCTCATGCAACGTGTTGCTCACATATTGTAATGTGACTTGTGCATTAAGATTTATCACCTTTATTAAAATTAAATTAGCTTATTTAATATAGTTAGGCACCTCATATTTCTTCAAAACTTCTCCATTCTTCAAAATGCTTTTAGCATGAAGAACTTAAAATTTTGGAATCTTTATATATAAAAGTACTTAAACCTACATTTATCCAAGATTTCTTTGGCACTCCTGATTGCCTGAACTATCTATCTCCTTTTCTCACTCTTTTCCTTTCTTTTCTTTTATTTATTTCTTGTTTATTTATTTATTCTCTTTTATTCCTAATATTACACAAACTTACTTCTGATTCTGAACTTTTTATACTTCACACAATATTTTTTTGTTCATATTTTTATATTTATCAATTATCTAATATTTTAATTTAGTTTATCAACTCATATATTGTTAACCTTTTTATTTATTTAATCAAAGGTACTTGAAGTGAAGATGTATTATAATAAATTAATATGAAACATTTACCATAGAATGAATTTTATCTATATACTATTAATCTTAAACATGCAATTTATGTCCTCTAAGTTTTCGACCTTTTGGTTTCACTATATTTATAAAAAAAAGATATTACAGTAATTAATTTTAAGCTTCACAAAAAAATAGAGAAAATTAAAAATTTACAACCAACGTCACTATGAGATGCTGGAACCCGAATATTCCAGCTTGCCTGAAAATAATATGTATAAGCATTCCAATGTAACAACTTACTCGCAAATTATAACACAGCAAGGCCCGCTCACATTTTAAATGTTTTAATATAAATAATATAATAATAAAAGTTTTTAAATTTTATTAAATTATTAAATTAATTAAATTCTTAATTTTTTCTATTTTTTGTGAAGCTCAAAATTAATTACTGTAATATCTTTTTTAAAAATAAAGTGAAACCAAAAGGTCGATAACTTAGGGGACAAAAATCTCATGTTTAAATTAATAGTATATAGGTAATAAAATTTAAGCTTTTATTATTATTATTAATATAAAAACATTTCAAATGTATGGATCCTTGCCCTGTAACAACTTTCTCTGTTACATGGGAACGCTCTGCATTTTATTTTCAGGCAAGCTGGAACATTCGTGTTCCAGCATCTTTGCTCATTTTCTTTTAGTTTTTTATTGAAGATACGTTCCCTAGGAACTCTCCAATTACTGATTATATATATATATATATATATATATATATATATATATTATATATATATTATATATATATATATATATATATATTATATATATATTATACTATATATATATATATATATATAATATATTATAGAGGTTTTAATGTGCAATTTATTCTTATTTGTTTCAGCAACTTGTTTAATACAAATTTTTCTTAAAAAGTAAGGACAGTTTGGATTGCTTATTCGAAATTTGAACAAAAAACGGTAAGGGAGTTGGAGTTTAGTTAAACTGGAAACAAAGTGGTTAGAAAATACTGTATAATTTTTTGGGAAAATATGGTGAAACTTGGGGTTTGGTTGTATGTTTTGTTTTTTTTTAGGCCTCATTCCTTACTTATTGAAAGGGTGGTACATAGGTGCCGATGTCTGAAACCACAGAACTCTTCTATTTTGAACATAGTGGACACTGCTCCTTTGTTAAATTTCCTTAACGAACTATTGGGATAAGTTTTGATCTGCATTTTTTACTCTTTCTTTTGGTAGTTTTTTACTTAGAATCATAAAATCTTTTGTATATAGAATAATCACTATAGACATTAAGAATATAGAGACAGTAAGAAGCCACATGGGCCTGTCGAGACTGTCCCAGTAACCCACTAACCAAACATGCTCATGCAAATCCACATAGCACCCTAGGGCTTGTCAAATTACTGTAACTACAAATCCACCAATTTGGCTTAATCAAAAATTTACAAAAATTGCTATAATCACTTGATACACTCTAAAATAATAATGAAGAATAGTGAAATGAAAATCAGGAGTCTTTTTAGGGGAAAAAAAAATTACAGGCTCTCAAAGTTTAAAATTTTCCCATAGACTTTCTAATAAAAAAAATTAAGTGGGCCTCGTGCTCGTTTTAAGGCCATCCTACTTCAGGTTATGATAAAATTTGTTAATTCTACATACAGTAAATTTTCTTTGTGTATGCTTAATAAAACTTATCATAACCTGAACTAGAGGGCCTGAAATGAGACCTAACCTGGATTGATCAATATTGAAAAGTCTATGAGAGTTTTAACAACTTTGAGAGTCTGTAACTTTTCCGAAAGAGAGCGACAATTTTCGTTTTCACTATTCATTATTATTTTTTTAGAGTATATCCTGTGATTTTCATGAAAATCAGGGGTGACACCCCTCTATTATTATTTTTTTAGAGTATATCCTGTGATTT
This sequence comes from Trachelipus rathkii, assembly GCA_015478945.1. Classification (NCBI taxonomy): domain Eukaryota; kingdom Metazoa; phylum Arthropoda; class Malacostraca; order Isopoda; family Trachelipodidae; genus Trachelipus; species Trachelipus rathkii. Next base: position 14,584 of record JABUQX010064921.1, read on the forward strand.
TCATGAAAATCAGGGGTGACACCCCTCTACTCTACTATTACCCTCTTACCAACATCATTCTGTCTACCCATTTATGGTGCGAGTTAGGAACATTTATAAATATGAGCATCTCTGAATGAATTTTTCTTTAATTTAATAATGTTGAAATTTATTGAATTTGCTTTCCCAACACTTTATTTTTGGGGTACACCATTCTGCACAAAAACAGACTAGCCTACTGATTATATAATTACTTGTAGGCTATTTGTGATTAATCGAGTTTTGTTCATCTGAAAAAATAGTACTCAGACATACTAGGGCTATTATTTCATTCATATACTTTGCTTTCTAATTTTTCCAAAATCAAAGTAGGCTGAAGGGCCCACTCTAAGTACGTATTAGATCTGATAAAAAGATATGCCTCGACTATGTCAAGTTATTGTAGGCCTATCTAATTAACGATAGCAACTTCTGTTTTGATCAAACACAGCAGTTTTTATACATTGCAGATGGGTGTACGATCGAGACCTCAACTTGCACCTTATTGTGATTTCTTCGAAGTAAACTATATTTTAAGTAGGCCCTAGTCTACTGAAAGCCCGCCTTATGTCATGAGGGAACTCACAACCTTAAGGCCTATTATAACACCGATTAGCATTCACAGATTAATTCTTTCACTACATTGGTTATAGTTTAACGATTTTATAAATAACTACCAACAAACACAATAAAGTTAAAGCACTCTAAATCGCCTGATAAACTTTTCAGGGCAAAAATAATAACAATTCTTAAAAGTTTCAAACCCCTTTTACAACAGTACAGCTTACCCCCATGAGAGATAGGACACATTGTTAACTGGTGGTTTTCATTTTCAGAGCTTTGTAGTTAAAATGTTGCCAGACTATATTTTCATTTTGATAATTTTTACAGTTGAAAATTATTAAACAATGCTTTGCACCTCACCTTGCTACTCTTCAACTGACAATTTGGGACAAATAACATTATATATAAATATATATATATATATATATATATATATATATATATATATATATAATATATATTATATATATATATATATATATATATATATATATATATATGTCCATATAATAGATATATATATATATATATAATATATATATATATATATATATATATATATATAATATATCATATATATTATATATATCATATATTATATATATATGGTTATATTCTAGAAGAGCACAACCATATCTCAAAAACTACAACGGCTACCGGGAAAAAGGAATAAATTGCTGGAATGCTGGTCCACTTTTAGTGACATGGGAAAAATTGCAAAAAAAAAAAAAAAAAAAAAAAAAATAAAAAAAAATTATATCTCAAAAACATACAATAGCTACAGCGAAAAGGATACATTTTTGGAATCCTGGTTAAAATTTTGGATAAAGAAATGTAAATAATAATAATAAAAAAAAATTATTGTTAATAATTTATTAGTAAATATGATTAGAGAGCCTATTAGAGAACCTTTTTATTGGTTACTCGTTAAAATAAATAGACTTTCTATAAAATTTTTGCTTTTTTTTTACTTAAAGGAATACCCCAAGGGTATACCGCACCGATGCAGGAGTCGGGGTCTCTGTCGGCCTTCCGGGGAACTACGGGTAGGACTATTCCCCCTCCGGGGAGGGTCTCCGGAACCCCGCTCTTTGGTATTTGGCTCCGGGGAGGGTCTCCGCCCCTCCCCTACGGGGTATGGAAAACGTCCCCCCTGTGTTCCCCGTCGGCTTAAGCCCCCTAAATTAGCCGTGTAATACCCTTTACAAATAATAAATATATATATACTATGTCCCAGCACCCCCCAAAAAAAATATTGCCAATTTTTTGATGTTTTTTTTTTGTTTTTTGCTGTTTTTTTTTACATTTTCCTAACCAAAAATTTTACAAGGATTCCTAAAAAAAATATATTTCATTTCTCTGTAGCTTTTGTGTTTGTGAGATATGATTTTTTTTTTTTTTTTTTGTTTTTTTTTTTTTTTTTTTTTTTTTTTTTTTTTTTTTACAGTTTCTCGGTAAAATTTTGCCAGGCATTCCAGCAATGTATTCCTTTTCCGGTAGCTGTTGTAGTTTTTGAGATTTGGATTGTGGCTCTTCTAGAGGCTGCCAACTAATATATATAATAATATATTATATATATATAGATAATATATATATTTATATATATATATATATATTATGGTTAAAACTAAAGTATTGATCCAAATACTATTTCTGAAAAAATTTTCTTAAGTTTTTTCAAAAAAATTTCTAAGTTCAGAAAAGTTAAGTTTTTAAGAAAGTTTTCTAAGAAAATTCTTTAGTGCAAGCTTCTGAAATTATGCCAGAAGCTTGCCGCTAAACAATTTTCTTAAAAAACTACTTTAACTAACTTAACTTTTCTGAACTTTGAAATTTTTTTGAATTTTCAGAAAAATACTTTAGATCAAAAACTGGAGTATTTACCATATATTCTCATATATAATATATATATTATATATATATATATAATATATATATATATATATACTATATAATATATATATATATATATACTATAATATATATATATATATATATATATAATATATACTATACTCTCTCTCTCATATAATATATATATATATTATATATACACTATATTATATATTATAAAATATATATATATATTAATACTATATATATATATATATATACTATATTATATATATATATAATATTATATATATTATATATATATATATACTATATATATACAATATAATATATTATATAATACATATATATATATATATACATATATATATACCTATATACTATATATATATATATATATATATATATACTATTATATATATATATATATAAATTTCAACATTAGAAATTATTTAAGATAGATTTAATAATATAGATAATATATATATATATAATATATATATAATATATATTATATATACTATATATATATATTATATATATATATTCATCAATATATTACAATAATATACCCTTGTATTGGTTAAGGATTAAAGTCCAGATATCCCGGACACCTTGGAAAAAAATAGGAAATTTTGCCAGGAATTCTATTTCTTGTTGTGCTCCAAATATTAAAACGTAGCGACATTTTTCTATAAATTTCAGAATTATAATATTTAGTTTGGTTATATTCAGTAGGTTAGTTGAATGTAATTAAAGTGTGAATTTAATTAATAATCATTTATTAAGTTATAATAATTTAAAGTTATTCGGAACATTGTTTTTTTAATAAAGTATTTTACTCAACAAAGTGTGACGCTAGATTGTTTTAATTTGACCTAAAGAAGTATTCAAGATATTTATTTAGTTTAACGTTGTATTTTGTTCCATGTGGATGTATTTGACAGATTTCATAATTTCAAATAAAATTACTATGTATAGCATGTATTTAGTATTCATAAATTAATAACAAGAAATAAAACTTGCATTTGTCGTGAAAATTGAAGCTACAATATTAATTATAATTTTTCGTAAGTTTCGTAAACAATACAGAATTTGTCCTGAAGGTTACTTTTTGCATAATTTCTCGTTCTCCCTTTGTATAAATAGCTTTAAGATTAATATATACTTTAATAGTATTATATACTATATTATATATTATAGTATAATTATAATAATATATATGATATATATATATATATATATACTCTATATATATATATATACTATATATATAAATATATTATATATATATATGTATATTTATATATATATTAAATACTCTATACAGTGGCGGCTCTCTGTTATGGGCTATTACTGCAGCCCCTCCAAATTAAAAATGCCAGGCATTGGATGTTGATAGAAATATGAAATTTTTGTCAAAGTAAAGTGATCTGAATTTTTTTTTTAACAATTTAGTACATAAAAAATTAGTAATCAATTATGAAAATAACAAAGGAATCCTTTTTCCAACTGCAAATTGTGCGTGCGATATTTATTTCAATATATTCAGTTAAATAAAATTTGGCTCTAACTTTTGCGGCCTAAAATAAGCCAATTGTAATAAGTTTTCTTAAAAAGTAAGACAAATATACAAACATACGAAAATAAAGAAATTCAAAATCCTATAGTATTTTTATAATGTTGCAGTTTTGGCTTCTATTATTTCATTAGGCAAACTTGAATTTTCTCATATAAATTTAAGGTTCAATTTTACAGAGTTGCTAGACTTGTCCATGTAATGTCCTTACTTTATACTTGTATATAGAGAGTCAGAGACACTAAAGTCAGTTTATTCGCATTTTACGGGGAGATGCTTGGTGTTATTTTCTTGTGTGCGAGAAAATAACATAGAGTGAAAATATATGCAAAATAATTACCCGTGTGATATATATATTATATATATATATCTATATATAATATATACTATATTTATATAATCATTATATATATATATATATATATATATCATTTATTATATATATATATAGTATATATATATTAAATACTATATATATATATATATAATTATATAATAATATGATATAAATATAATATATATATATAATATTAGTATATATTATATATATATTATATATATATAATATATATATATATTATATATATATATTTATAATATATATATATATAAGAGAGAGAGAGAGAGAGAGAGAGAGAGAGAAGAGAGAGAGAGAGACCAAATGCCTAGATAAGCAGCAATGACGTTTTTTCGTATTTTGCTCTTTCTAAATTGGACAACCTCTACAATACCAATTTATTTTTAGGGTATTTTGTTCTTTACCTTAATGTGTGTCGAATTGCATGCAATCTGATATTTATAAATAAACAAAAAAAAGTTTTATAATTTATGCACACATTACACATAAATATAAAAAATTAGGTAATAGTCCCGTTAGAGGATAATTTCCTATCAGATATGATTATTTAAAAAGATAATGATTTTATCAATATTTCCATCTAAGAGAGTTATCCAAGTCTTTTAATTTGCAGAATTGTGTTCCGAACGGCAGCAACCCGACTATAAAAAAAAAAAGTATGTAATTTTATGTATACACTTACAACAAAATATAAAAAATAATATTTTACTAGATGTCTTATATATATTAGTATTTATACTATATTATATATAATATATATATATAATATATATATATATTATAATATATAATATATAATATATATATATTATAAATATTTATATATATATATATATATATTATATAAAATATGACTTGATATCACTCTCTCATATATATATATATATATATTATATATTATATATATAGTATAATACTATATATACTACATGGTACGTCATGAGACCTACAGGCCGCGACATGACCCAAGTTTACACGAGCGCCACCTGGTGGTGTGGTGAGCTATATATAACCGTTAGCAGCTTCAGACAACGTCCAACCTATACTCTCTACACGCATTATAGATACTGATATATATAATATAATAATACTAATTAATATATAGATATATATATTATATATATATATATATATATTATATATTTTATTAAAAATAAAAATTTTTTAAAAAAATTTTACTTAATAAATATTACGTTGTCGTTCCTGTTAAGCTCCAATTGACCTATGCTATATCCAACTTTTTATACCATTTATATTAAATATACACTAACTTCTATTATTTATAAATATAATACATATATAATACATAATATATATACTATATATATATATATATATACTATGCTTATTTTTTCTGTGCCTAACATATTAAAAATTGTGCCCAATTACAAACTAAAGAGCCTATATAATCTGGCAAACATTGCAATTTTTTTTCAAAGGTGTTAGGATATCTGACCTTACATATATAATATATAATATATATATATATATATAGATCTATATATATATATATATATATATTATATTATATATATATAATATATATATATATAAAATTAATATAATATTATTATATATATATATATATATTTCAATAAAAGAGAATAAAATATTCTAATATTGACTACCAATTTCAAAATAGAAGAAAGATATCATTTTAATTTATATAAAATCTCATCATGATCTCTTAACAATTAAATGATTGATAACTTCCCTATGTATATGTGTATGCTATAATTAAACACTCATTAAAACCAGTTCTGCTAGATTTTCTTCTCCTCCTGTAGAATTGAAAAATATGTATTTCAGAGTAGAGAAATATTTTTTGAAGTCCACGTTGTAGGTGAGGTAAATGCTATAATCTTTAAAAACGCGCTCAATATCCACAATCTAATCGACTTTCCGACTACAAATTCTCGTCTCCTCTCTCTCTATTCCTATAGCATGTGAGTCCTGCACAGCTCAGTAATACGTATATGCTCCTCAGTACGTTATTGATTGGTATGACCACAAACTTGCTCTAACTGGCTGAAATCATCAAGAAATAAATTGTATTTTCATTTGTTTTCATTTTACATTAATTCTACATGAAGCAGTATCGTTAACAGAAAGCAGAAGTTCTGCTGCAACTTCCAAAATGTTTGTAAATGTTTCATCGTTGTTTGCTTGAAAATCTTTGTATATATAAACATCGTATTTTCAATATGATTAAGAACACAGTTGCTGTCATTAATTATGGAGATTGCAATGTAGTACATAATGGAAGAGTGTAGGAGAATAAAGTCTGGAATATCATAAATAAAACAAAAAATTTGCTCTTGACTTACAAAAGATCTGAGTTTTTTTGGAAGAAGGTTTAATCTATCTTGATTCATTCAAGCTTCCCAAAAGCTTCAACAAAACTCCTTTAAAAAATTTCTCTAAATCGTAACAACTACATCGTAACTTTCAAGTAACGTTGTTTTGAAATTCGTTGAATGCAGATGTACTTTAAAAATAGGTGTACTTAGAAAGAAAGAGTACTTTGAAACTAGGGTGCTTAAAAAGTTAAAATAGTAGTCCGTCCTTGGCAATGTCTTAAAAATAACCTACTGTAGTTGCATTCGCTGTGACCGATAAGAGAAAAGTATTACTTGGAAGGTAGATGAAAGAGAGAAATAGTGACGATTAATAACATATAAGGAGCATGATGAACAAAGCATGATGGAGAACGAAAAAGTAGATAAACGCCACTGGGAGGATTTCGAACCAAGCATAATCACACTCTTAGAACCTTGTACATTCATTGCTTCTGCGATCCACTATACTTGTCCACAAGAGAAAAGTAACCTCAATTTATATTCCCAGCCGTAAACTCTGCCTAGCCACAAAACATATACTCCGACTTAGAACCAACACATATCTCCTTTAATGATTCAACAGCTGCTATTAACCTAAGCAATTCAATTCCACGCCGGACTACAGAAAATATGCTTTCTCAGTTACTGTTAAAATATATTATGATTATTCACTTAATATATATACTATTAATTTATTATTACTTAACTCTACTTAAATTTTCTGTTTTGATTTACGATTAACTATTACTATATTTTAAAAAAAAATTTAGAGACTCAAGTCATTAAAATTTTTTTATTTGTTTTGATTCGGGGGGGGTGGGGTGGTTGAACCCCTTGAACCCATATATATATATATATATATATATATATAATATATATATATTATATATATATACTATATAAAAAAAAATATATATATATATATATAATATATATCATAGTATATATATATATATATATATATATATATATATAATATATATATATATAAAAGCTTAAATTACATGAATTTTATATTCTATAATAATCTATATACCTAAAAAGTTAAAAAGTATAAAAATTGAGCTGTTTGAAATATGGATTGATAGGTTGAATTAGGAATTTAGGATTGATAAAATGTAAAATAATTGAAATAAATAAATAAATAAATAAATAATTAATTAAATAAATAAATAAGTAAATAAATGTAATTATTAATTTTTTATTTATATATTTCAATCCTGAATAGAGCTAGATCTGATTATAATGATAAATTATTGCAAGTATCAAATGATACATTTTATAATTCACTATATAACCTTAAAAAAAAAGTAATCTCTGCAATAATAAAATTTAATTAACTTATGGTAATTTTATTTCGTAGTTAAAGTTATTTAATATATATATATATATATATATATATATAACCGCATGTGTGATTTTAGAAGATTCTCATATATATTATATATTATAATATATATATATATAATATATATTATACTATAATACTATATATATATATATATATATATTCCATTACCGCATGCGTGAATTTTTAGAAGACTTTGTTATCAACAACGAAAGTGCGAGTATCCAAATGTTCCACAAATATTCCGAGGCAACCGATCGTCACATATACAACCTGTAGAAATTGTTTTCTTTAAAAGTGGTACTATTATAAGTAAAAAACAAGTACTTATTGTACTTAGACAATATTAACTATCATGGATCTGAAGGTTTATCAGCGCCAGATGTGGTTTACACTTAAAAAATATTTAGTAAGTGTTTTTTATTTACTTTATTCATTTTATATTATAAATATCAGGAAATAAACGACAATGAAAACTCAAGAATATACCTTGAATATTTCGTTTATTATTATTTATTAAATATATATAATAATATATATATATATATATATATATATATATATATAATATATATATATATATTATATATATATATATATATATATAATATATATATATATATGCAAACCATGAAAATTTACAACCTAATATATATATTATATAATATATAATATATATATATATATATATATATATATATTTTATAATATATAATATATATATATATATAATAAATAATATATATATATATAATATATATATGCAAACCATGTAAAATTTTAAACATATATATATATATATATATATATAATATATATATTTATTAATATATATATATATGATCAATATATATATATATATATATATATATATATATATATATATATATATTATATAATATTTACTCTTAACACTTGCATTTGTGTTTGGAATAGCGTTGGAAAAATTGTGAGCCTATTTTCAATGAATTGATCTATTTTTACTCATGGAAACATACCAATAGATTCCCTTCATTGCCAGGCCACGAGTTTGTGATTTCGTTCACAACCTATATATATATCCAATCTACGTGTGAATAAGTATATATATATATATATATATTTATATATGATATAAGACCGTATTACCATCGACTTTACATATATATACACTTATTATACTATTATAGTACTACTATACCATATAACTAATTATATACAATAAATTAGCTATATATCTATACTCTATATATATCTCTCTCGTTGGCAGCTTGCATCGATTGCCGCTTACCAATGCCTCTCTCTCGCCTCTTGTCTCTCTCCCTATCTAAATCAGCCAACCATAAAACCACCAGCCTTATCAGTGATCCTAAAACATGGCTTTCTATTTCGGATACTGGAATAGCGAAAGAAAAGAATATAAATTCTTTATATACCTTTTATTAGTAACATGCAATATAATAAAAACTTCATTAACATTTAATTAAGAAATTACAATTATTTTATAATAGTTCTTATGTGGTTTATTTTGGAAGTTATTGTTTTTACATTCGCGATGGAAAGAAGATAAAAAAAAATTGGAGGTTATTTTACTCAAGGCTGCGGAGCCCCAACCGCCGAGCCGGAGTCGAATTTTTTTTTTGGGGGGGTGGGAGGTGGGGTGGAGCTTGAACCGAATGTTTTTATGGCGTGCGCGGGCTGCTCGCGGTCTCCGTGCCTTGCCTTACTGTGTGTCTTCGCGCCGGTTCTTGCGTCTTGCCTCTGGGATCATGTGTGGAGCCTTGAACGAATGTTTTTATGGATTGAGCTAAAAAATATTTATTAGACAATAAAGTGATTCGGAACAGAAATTGGAGCCTCATATTTTAAAATAATGGAATCGGTGCCATTAAATTTTAAAATTGTGGAGCCGGAGCCAACCCCTCCCCCCTAAATAAAAAAAAAAAAAAAAAATCGATTCCATAGGTGTACATTAAAAGCTATACAACTTAAGCCGTTTTCGTTTTTGCATTTGTGCTTACGAAACGTAAGAAATGCTTTAGTTTGCGTTCGTTTGTCAAATTTAGCGCAAAATCGAGAAAAATGCTCACCCAAACGTAAGGAATTTCCTTAATTCTGTAAAGATTGCTTTTTCCCGTTCTTGCCGAATTTAAGCACGTTCTTACGAAAAAATGTAAACAGACAAGATGGCGGCGTGGTAGGTCCGTTTGGTTTGATAAATGTTTCATTCAATAAAATTAGCTTTAAATTTAATTCCTTCCAAATCGACAAACTCCATCACAATAGTTGATCAATTATTTGTAATATAAAACATTTATTTTTTATTTCTGTTTATTCCAAAACCACGTGGTCCATCACAACAAGCTGATTCAATGTCTCTCGCTCGCTCTCGCTCTCTTATGCACGAAATTCGTGCTAAAACTGGGTAAGCATTTCTTATCGAGCATAAGCACAAATGACAAAAACGATAACGGTCATAGTTTTGAATATAGAAACCTCTTTCTTGCACGTTACACACACACACCATAGTTACACACACACACACACACACACACACACACACACAACACATTTCACACACCACGCATATATAATATATAATATATATATATTATATATATTATAAAAATAGTATATAGATTACTAAGTTCCAAGATAAAAAGTATATTATATTATATTTGTCAGATTACGAATATTACATATATGGGGTCAGCGTTTAGTATATCCGTCATATATATCTGTGAAAAAACTATTAATGCTACCAGAAAACGGAATAGGATTGTGGGGATTTTGCTGGTCCAATTTTTAGGTACGGAAAATGTAAAAAAAAAAAAAAAAAAAAAAAAAAAAAAAAAAAAAAAAAAAAAAAAAATATATATATATTATATATCTCAAAAACTACAATAGCTTACAAAGCGAAAAGGAATACATTTTTGGAATCCTGGTAACAATTTCACATAGGAAAATGTAAAAAAAAATTTAAAAAAATAAAATTAATTAGTGTTAATAATTATATAATATGATTAAAAGGGCTTATTTAGAGACCTTTTATTGGTTTCTCGTTAAAATAAATAGTTTCTCGTTAAAATAAATAGACTTTCTATTAAATTGCTTTTTTTTTTCACTAAAGAATACCCAAGGGTATACCGCACCGATAGCAGGAGTCAGGGTCTCTCGGCCTTCCGGGGGAACTACGGGGTAGAACTAATTCCCCCCCCTCCGGGAGGGTCTCCGGAACCCCCGCTCTTTTGTATTTTGGTGTTCGCGGGGGTTCCTCCCCCCCCCCCTACGGGGTATGGGAAAAGTCCCCCCCTGTGTTCCCCGTCGGCTCGAGCCCCTAGTGTGCCGTATAAAGCATTTTCTTATGTGAAATTTACCAGGATTCCAAAAATGTCTTCCTTTTCGCTTACCTGCAAATTTTTGGAGATATATATATTTTTTTTTTTTTTTTTTTTTTTTTTGGTTTTGGTTTTTTACATTTTCCGTACAGAATTGGACCAGCACTTTCCACAATGTATTCACGTTTTACGTAGCATTTAATAGTTTTAAGAATTATATGACGGATATTACTAAACGCTGGCCTATATATTATTATATTATATGTATATATGATATATATATATATATATATATATATATATATATATATATATATATATATATATATATATATATATATATATATATGAACTTGTCCTTTAAAAGGATGTTAACCGATATATATTGAATCAAAGATATAATCTATTTTTTTTTTCGATTATTTCAAGGTAATAGAGCATCAGAGATGCCAAAAACAGTTTTTTTTAACTAAAGGAATACCCAAGATTAAATCGCAAAGATGGAAAGAGTCAGGGTCTCTCGGGCCTCGACGGGGGGGACTTCGTCCCCCCCTCTGTCCACCGTCGGCTCGAGCCCCTTAAAAAAAAAATTTAAAAAAAAAATAACAAAAATTAACATGATAAAAAAGCAACTTGTGGCAACTCTTTCGCTCTTTCTATTGGAGTTTTAGCTAACACGTGACACTGCAGGGAGCCACGAGTAGGGTTCAGCGATTTTCGATATCATATCATTTTTATATTTTTATGTAACATCCTTTTAAAAGGAGTAGTGCCTATATATATATATATATATATATATATATATATATATATATATTTATATAATACCTATATATATATATTATATATAATTTATATAATATATACTTAATATATATATATAAATTGAAATGTACACATCAATTTAAATATAAAGTGTAAAAAATATATATATACCCTTTCTTTTTTACAACTCCGTCAGTTTTGATTTTTTTTTTTTTTTAAACATACTTGCTTGTATATGATGTTACTAATAATGAATTATGTGGTGACGGACATGTTTCAAAAGTTCTAAATATTTTAAATAATTTTTTAAGAATCACATTTATATAAGAAAAAATTTCAAAAATTGAAATTATTTGGTAAATGTACGACACTTACAGAAAAAACAAATTACATATTTTGGAATCAGGCATATAAAGCTTTTTACAAAAATGTAAAAGAAAAAAAAATTCAAATATTGATTTTAAAAAAAGTATTACACTTACAGAAAAAACAATTACATATTTTGGAATCAGCGTATAAAAACCTAAAAATTTCGGTATAAAAACAAAAAATAAAAAAATATTAGGGGCTCGAGCCGACGGGGAACACAGGGGGGAATGTTTTCCATACCCGTAGGGAAGGGGCGGAGATAGTCCTACCCGTCGTTCCCCGGAAGGCCGAGAGACCCGACTTTCTGCCATCTTTGCGGTTTACCCTGGTATTCCGTTAGTTAAAAAAAAATAGAAATAAAAATAAAACTTGCACGGAGCCTTTAAAAGTAAACAGGTCCTACAGT
>JABUQX010064922.1:5000-10000 GCA_015478945.1 Trachelipus rathkii
CACTCAAAATAGCCCTCATTCCTTTCACCTAGTTCTATGTTCTATCTCCTCCTTTATCCCCTCCCCCCTTACCCAACTCCATCCCTAAATATCAAAAAATCTTTACTTCTTCCAATTTACTACCCCCCCTACTCTAATCTCTATCTCCTCCCCCTCCTCTCTTTCTTCCTTCCTCAAACACTAACACTTTACTCTTTACCTGGATTATTTTAAGCCCCCTTTTCCACACATTCTCTTCAAAACTCCCTCAGCCAAATACCTCAGGCCCTCCGCGTTCTTCGCACTTAGGGCAGTATCATCCGCAAACAGTATCATTTAACTTCCCTTCTATCATTCCCTTTCATCCAATTCCACCCCCCTCCCCTCCCTCACCATTCCTCTACATACACTCTCCATAAACAAGTTGAATAGCCACGGCGACATTACACACCCCTGCCTCAATCCACACATCGTCCCAAACATCTCACTCTCCCCTCCTAGCACTCTCACACACATTCTACTATTCCTATAAAAAGCCCTGATACCTTTCCCTAAATTACCCCCCACCCCATTTTCCTCCAACACCCTCCACATTTCACCCCTATTCACTCTATCATATGCTTTCTCTAAATCTAAAAAACATCCATACACTTTCCCTTTCCTCTAATACTTAATCCTCCACAAGCATCTTTAGTGTGAACACTTGGTCCACACACCCTCTTCCCTCCCTCTAAATCCTCCTTGTTCTTCCCCATTCTCCCCTCCGTTAAACCCCTCACTCTCTCAATCAGTATTCTTCCGTACACTTTCCCTACCACACTTAGAAGGCAAAACTATCCCTCTATAATTTCCACATTCCATCCTATCCCCTTTCCCCTTATACAGGGGAACAAACAACCATCCATCCAATCCTGTGGTACCTCACCACTTCTCCAACATATGTTAAATACCTATGCACCCCCCCCCCCCCCCCCCATTCCATTCCTCCACCCCAGCAGAACCAAAACACGAGACACAACTATACCTCCCTTTCTGCCAACATTTCCATCTCACTCCATCCAGACCAGGCGACTTCCCTTTTTTCCTTTATTCAACGCCCTAATAATTTCCTCCATTTGTATTTCTTCCTCCCCCTCCCTCCCCACTACATTTCCCCTCCTCACCTCTTGCATATCTTCCTCCCCTACCCCACCCCCTTCATTTAATAGTCCACTAAAATACTCCCCCCACCTCTTCCTCACCCTAACCTCTCCTCCTATCCAGTCCCCATCTTCTCCCTTAATCCTCTCTCCCCCAACCCCTCCCTCTTCTTCCTTTTTTTATTAACCTCTTTCCAGAACATCTTATTCCCCTGATTCAAAATTTTCCGTCACTTTTCTACACCAATCCTCTTTTTGCTCCTCTCTTCGCCCTCTCCACCGCCCTCTTTGCCTCCACTCTAACCCTTCTATTATTCCTCCCACTATCTCTCCCCTTCTTCCAACCATTTCACATTAAGCCTCCCTTTTTCCTTTTCACCCACCTCCTGCACCTCCTTCACACCACCATTCACTCCCTTTCCTTCTGCTGCACCCACCCTTTTTACTCCACATACCCTTCTAGCCTCTCCACATACTGCCTCTCTAAATCTCTTCCACTCCCCTTCCACCTCCCCAATTCCCATCCCTCTCACGTTTCTCCACTTGTCCTCCATACCTCTCCCAAACTCCCTCTTACACCCTATCTCCTCCAATTTTTCCACCTTTATCACTTCCACTCTCCTCTTTTCTTCCCTTTTCCTAACCGTCACCTCTCCTCCCACCCTTATCCTGGGCAATTACCAAATAGTGATCTGATATCCCCTCCCCGCCCCTCTAAATACATTTACATCTAAAAAGCACCCGATCCCTCCCATTTAACACACATAAATCTAGTATCGCCCTCCCCCCCGTTATCTCACTTTTCCATGTATACTTATGATTATCATTTTTTTTAAACCAAGTATTCCCTACTATCATTCTTCTTTCGACACATAACTCTATCAGGCTTTCTCCATTATCATTCCTCTCCCCAACCCCAAAAGGACCTATTATTCTTCCTACCTCCTCCCTTCCCACTCCTGCATTCAAATCTCCCAGTAAACAAATTTTTTCATTTACCCCGAAACTTTCCCAACACCCCAAAATCTTTCTCTCTCCTCCTCTCTCGCTCCATTCACTGGTGCATATGCACATATAAAGACCCACATTTCCCCCCCGAATTTCACTTTTACCCACATTATCCTAGAACTAACCTGTCTACACACCCTCACCTTGTCCCACATCTCTTCCCTCATAACTATTCCCACCCCTTCCCTCGCCCTCACTCTCTCGCTCACCCCCGATACCATACCTTTGTATTTTCCGAAATCTATCTCCCTCTTTCCCTTCAACTTCGTTTCTGTTATCCCTAACACATCCAACCTTTTTTCCTCACACATCAACCCCACTTCCTCCCTCTTCAAATCCTCATTTACCCCTCTCACATTCATACACCCCACCCTAATTACCACTCTCCTCCCCATCTTTCCCTACTTCTATATATAACTCAAACAGGCTGTACGCTTTACGGGACCCCCCCCCCTAGGTACTTCCCAACTCCTAGGGTTACCACCCCGCTCACCAACCCACAATAACAACAACCAGATACGCTAAAACAATATAAAAACAATAAAAGGTTAAAACCCACACTATCAGTTTATATCTATTCCCCCACCCTCTTCCTCCTCCCCCCTTCCTCCCTTCCCCCACCTCCCTTTCCTTTTCCTTTAAAATTCCCGTTAAAACTTAATTATCCATTAAAAACCTTTATTTACTTATTTATTTATTTAAAATTCCTTAAAAACTGACACACATACGATATATAAAATTTTCAATAAATAATACCTTACCAATGCAAACGATTAAAGTAACTAAGTAACTGAGATTTACAGTTATAATATAATTGTCTATTAACGGTATTAACACCAGGAATAACTGGATTCTTACTCACAATGAACCCGAGATTGTGAGCAAAATAACTAGCTTCAAAGCGGCCTATTTTCCATATATATAGCAGAGAGAATAAATATTTTATTTTAATACTACAAAATTGCTCTAAACAACAATAAATTTACGAAAAAAGTGTCTACATATAATTATGAATATATATAAATATGACTTAAATAGTAATCTTATTTTTCAATATAATAAATAAAATACTCAGACACCGAAATTAATAATGAATATGGGATTCTATTCCTCAGAACGTGCGAGGCCACGTGGTGCACAATACTGACGTCATCAGCGACTATGGTAACTAAGCCAATCGGAAACAAACATATATTCCACTGTATAATATCCCTCTTGAACGATTTATTAATATCAAATGGATAATGCCTATATTATATTAATAGAAAAGAATATAATATTTAATATAAATTATTTACTAAAGACAAGTAAAATATAATTTGCACTTATAGTCTTTTCTGTATTACCAAAATACCTGATACATAAGCCTTACATACGATTTTTTCATAAATACGCATTTAAAAATTTTCCTCAGAAAAGCATTTTATTCTGTAGAAATCTGTATGCAAAAATGCAAAAATGGAGACGAAATTCACAAAGATGATGAATCTTTAGCCATTAATGGAAGTAGAACAACTTGTAGAATTTTTCAATCGGTCGTCATTCGATCTCAATCGAAGAGAAAACTTTCCCATCCAATAGAACTCTACGTTATTACAAGTAGAATAATTATTACAATATAGCCTACAGAATTTTCCGAAGCTACTTAGACAAAATTTCCTGTAGCCACAATCAACCAAAATGTCCTCAATCACGCTTGAACAAAATATGTCCCGATGCGGCTTAGCCAAAATTCTTATCTATAAGTCACGTATGCCACAATTTTATCATATATATAACTTTCCAATATAAATATTTCTTCTTAATAGGTATTCAGAGATTACAATAATTACTTACAAGCAATGAGAGATTCTTATTTTTATTTGCATAAGTAAGCATTGACGAGTGAGAGAGCGAGATATCTTATAAAATTAAAATACCTGGAATTTTGTAGATTAATCTGGCTACAACTTACGGTCTGACATAAGAAATATTATAAAACATTTACTAATATTTCGAATAATAATATCTTGGAGAGCAGTTCATTCGCTCATAATAATTACAAAGAGATCATAAAAATATTCACTTCTTGAAGAATATGCGAGAATATAATAGCTAAAATTGTTCACTTTTCTGTGAATGACGAGAGGATAAATTAGAGACAATGTATATATTTAGATCACTTGCTAGATCGAAGATAATGTACACAAATAAAATATATATATATATATATATATATATATATATATATATATATATATATATCTTCTTCTTTTTCATCTTCCTTTTTATTTCCCAAGATGAGAGTAAGGTGCGTAGCTGGCACGGAAAAGAAAAGCAGTAGAGAATGTGACAAAAGTCGAAAAGAAGCCCAGCCTTACCGCCCCCTCGGTACCATTAATTAGGTGAGAACTCTTCGCAGTCAAAAAATCCACCTAGAGCTTCATGGGACCGCGATGGACCCTCACTATGGTAGATCGTCAATGTAAGGGTTCATCCCTTGGCCCAGGGGGCCACAACCATACCCCCTCACAAACTCGCCATTCACTCCTGTTATACACCTTTCTCTCGGCCTCTACCCAACTTCACATCTCTCTTCAAACATTCGTTTTACCGACTCAAATCCACTTTTCCTTCGGTTACTCCCAGCCGGGTCGGTTCCCAACACACTCGCCACAATACATCCTCTTAACCAATCCGACTACCATTTATCCTTCCACATAACCAAACCACTCAACATACTTTCATTTATTCTCTCATTTACTCCTTTCTTCACACCACAACAAACCGTCTAATACGTTCATTCCTCATCTTTTATCAATTCTTCTCAACACCTAGCACCACCCCTAAGATTGTCCATCTGAACATATTGAACCTTTAGATCTATACTTCTTA
>JABUQX010064922.1:15000-17500 GCA_015478945.1 Trachelipus rathkii
GGGGCGGAGCCCCCCAAAGGGGGCTTTTTAGTTCCTAGGAAGGTTTTAAATGATTGGGGGACCATTTTTGATGGCTCCAATCGATTTATCGTGATCGATTACCCCTATATCGATTTTTAAATCGTCTTTCTAAGTGCTCTGGTTGGCTTTTTACATTCAAAAATGTAATCGAAAGAAAATAATTACAATAATAATCGACTGTAGTAAGGAGGAACCTGACAGAAGACAGATTGTCACCCTCCTGTTCACCCTCCGTACCCTGGCCAATACAGCAGTATATTTTTAGCGACTTTTTAATTACTCATCTACCTTCTTGAGTAAGTTTCAAGATGGAAGGTGAACAGAAATTTTCACCCTCACTGTCACCCTCTCAGAGTTACCCATCGAATTTCTCGAAAAAGAATATCTAGACTAACAAGGTACTCGCCCTGTATAATCCAAAAACTTGGCGAAATCATAATCTACATGTAATTCGTAAGTAACTAAATGACTCCGATCACACAGGGAGTTTTGTGACCGTAGTCAACCACCATAACGGGGATCTGCTGTCACCATACTAGCGCCGAAAGGACGGAACCGTCACACATTCCCGGATCCTGAAAACCCTGTAGGCCATTAAGCGTCAAAGAGACTCAAAAGATTTGGATGTGAGTATAAGCAGCAATTTATGACGACGTAATCTCGTCGGAGACGAGATTACGTCCCTCTGCGTCTCCCCGTAAGGGGGGGGACGCTGCCCCACAAAAAATTAAAATGGTCGTAGAAGACTGAAATTTGGAGACAGGATAGAGGATTCGGAGTCGGAGACGGAGTTGGAGTCGGATTCGGCCTCGGAGTCCAGGGACCCCACCGGAGGTGGGTTTCAGTTTGAAAAAAGAAGAAGAAATGCATGGAATGCAAAACAGAGGAAGAAGAAGAATGGAAGAAGGAGGAATGAGGAAGGAAGAAGAAGAGGAAGGAGGAGGAGTAAGGAGAAGGATCAGAGTTTGGTAGTGGGCACCGGTGCTGAAGCCGGTGCGGAGTCTAGTTAGTAAACATTCGTTTAATAATACAATATCATTACTGTTCACATAACTACTTCTGTTCTATCATGTACATATCGTCAATTGCATTGCATCTTGCAAAGATAACCCGTATTTCTAAATGTTCAAGACTGACATTTATATTTTCAAATCTCATTTTCTTTTTATAAACGTTAACTAATATAATTTTTTTTTTCTTAAATTGAAACATGCATATATTGTTTGCTTTTTTTTATGTTTTTATCTTACATTTATACTCTGTGTTTAATTTTATTTTTAGTTTTATTTTTTAAATTTTTTTCTAACTATTTTTTATTTTACATTTTACTGTGTTTAATTTTTTATTTTTTATTTTTTTTTAATTTTACTTATTAAATTTATTTTTTTCAAACTTTATTTTTTTTTTTTTTTTTTTATTTTTTTTTTTTTTTTTTTTTTTTTTTTTTTTTTTTTTTTTTTTTTTTTTTTTTTTTTTTTTTTTTTTTTTTAATTTTATTTTATTTACTATATATATTTAATTAATTTTTTATTTTTTCTATAAAAAATTTTATTATTTTTTTCTTATTGATTCATTCATTAGCTTTACTAAAAAATTTATTCTTTTATGTTTATAACTTAGAAAATTTGCATTTTTACATACAGTAAAACATGAGTTAAATCAGTAAATCAGTAAAATCAAATCACAACCTCCCCACTCCATCCTTGATCTATTGATCTATTGATCATTGATCTATTTGATTAAAGTCATATTTTGTACAACAGTAGCACAAAAACTTTTATTTATTTGTTTTGTTTTCTTTTAAACATTTTGTTTTACTAAAATTTTATGCGTTTCATGTTTATAACTTAAAAAAGTTTACATTTTGTACATACCTTAAAGCAGTAATCAGTAAATCAGAAATCAAACTGCCCTCCCTCCCCCCCTACCATTCGTGTATCTATTGATCTATTGATCTATGATTTTTGATCTATTGATTAAAGTCATATTTTGTACAACATAACACAAAACTTTTGATTTATTTTTTTTTTCTTAAGCATTTTTTTTTTCTATAAAAATTTATTTATTTTGTTTTATTTTACATAAATTATTTATTTGTTTTATTTTTTTTAAAAATTTTGTTTTTACCTAAAAAAATTATTCTTTTTCATGTTTATAACTTGAAAATTTTGCATTTACATACCTTAAAAGCAGTAAATCAGTAAATCAGTAAAAATCAACTTGCCCTGTCCATAACCCTCCCACTCATCCGTATCTATTGATCGATTGATCTATTGATTTAAAGTCATATTTTGTTTTATTTTTTACTATAAAAAGTTATTTATTTTGTTTTGTTTTCTTTTAAAACATTTTGTTTTTGACTAAAAATTTTTTTTTTATTTATAACTTAAAAAATTTGCATTATTACATACCTTAAAGCAGTAAATCAGTAAATCAGGAAAATCAAAACCACCCACCTCTATTCCTCCTTTACCCTTCC
>JABUQX010064922.1:22500-25000 GCA_015478945.1 Trachelipus rathkii
TTAGTTAAAACAAAATGTTTAAAGAAACAAAACAAAAAATAAATAAAAGTTTTGCGTTATGTTGTACAAAATATGACATGAATCAATAGATCAATAGATCAATAGATCATGGAAGGGTAGGAGGATAGTTTGATTAACTGATTTACTGATTTACTGGCTTTACTGGTTTACTGATTTAGGAGGCAGCTTGATTACTGATTTACTGATTTACTGCTTTAGAGTATGTAAAAATGCAAATTTGTTTAAGTTATAAACATAAAATGAAATAAATTTTAGTAAAAACAAAATGTTTTAAACAGAATAAGCAAAAATAAATAAAAGTTTTTGTGTTATATTATACAAAAATATGACATGAATCAATAGATCAATAGATCAATAGATCAATAGATCATGGAAGGGTAGGAGGGTGGCTGGATACAGTTGATTTACTTGATTTACTGATTTACTGCTTTAAGGTATGTAAAAATGCAAATTTTTAAGTTATAAACATAAAAAGAATAAATTTTTAGTAAAAACAAAATATTTAAAGAAAACAAAACAAAATAAATAAAAGTTTTTGTGTTTTATTATACAAAATATGACTTGAATCAGTAGATCAATAGATCAATAGATCAATAGATCACGAATGGGTAGGAGGGTGGCTGGATACAGTTTGATTTACTGATTTACTGATTTACTGCTTTAAGGTATGTAAAAATGCAAATTTTTTTAAGTTATAAACATAAAAAGAATAAATTTTTTTAGTAAAAACAAAATGTTTAAAGCAAATAAAACAAAATAAATAAATTTTATATATAAAAAACATTCTTCTGTTTGAAGAAAACAAAACAAAATAAATAAAAAGTTTTTGAGATAGTTATACAAAATAGTTGACTTGGAATCAAAAGATCAATAATCAAGTAGACAAAAGATCACAATGGTAGGAGGATAGAGTGGGTGTTGATTTACTGATTTTACTGATTTACTGCTTAGGAATTAAAAACAAATTTTTTAAGTTATAAAACATAAAAAGGATGAATTTGTCAGTAAATCACACGCTGTCTTTAGAGCAAATAAAACAAAATAAATAAATTTTATGTAAAAACATAATGTTTAAAGAAAACAAAATAAAATAAATAAGGTTTTTGAGATATGTTATACCAAAAATATGACTTGAATCATAGATCAATAGAGATCAATAGATCAATAGATCATGAAGGTAGCGAGAGTAGAGTGTGGTTTTGATTTATCTGATTACTTGATTACTGCTTTAGGTTATTGTTAAAAATGCAAAAATTTTTTAAAGTATAAAACATAAAAAATAAATTTCTTAGTAAAAAGAAAATGTTTAAAGAAAACAAAACAAAATAAATAAAATTTTATAGTAAAATAAACAAAATATGACTTTAAGTCAATAGATCATAGATCAATTAGATCAAGATGGAGTGGGGAGGGTGATTTGATTTATGATTTTACTGATTTACTGCTTTTAAATTGTAAAATGCAAAATTTTTAAGTTTAAACATAAAAAAAAAAAAATTATTAAAAAATTGAAATGGTTAACGCAAATAAAAAAAATAAATAAATTTTAAGCAAAAAATAAAACCAAAATAAATGAAATTTTTTCAAGTAAAAAGTAAAATGGCTTGAAGAAAACAACAAAAAATAAATTTAAAAGTTTTTGTGTTATGTTGTACAAAAATGACTTTAATCAATAGATCAAAAGATCAAATAGATCAATAGATCATTAAATCAATAGATCAATAGGTGTTAGGTAACACCTGTATTGATTTACTGATTTACTGAGTTACTGCTTTAGTGATGGTCAATAATGTAAATTTTTTAAGTTATTAAAAAGATGAAAAGCATAAAATTTTAGTTAAAAAAATGATTTTAAGAAAACAAAACAAATAAATAAAAGTTTTTGTGTTATTTTATACAAAATATGGACTTTAATCAATAGATCAATAGATCAATAGATCAATAGATCAAGGATGGGTGGGAGGGTGATTTGATTATTACACCTTTCCTTTGCTGGACAGACTTCTTTAATGCATGTCAAAATGCCATAAGCATTAACTGAAAAAACAAAAAAGAATAAAATTTTTTGTAAAAACAATAATGTTTAAAGCAAATAAAACAAAATAAGATAAATTTTTATAGTAAAAATAAAACAAAATAAATTAAATTTTTTATAGTAAAAAACATATGTTTAAAAAAAAAAAAAAAAAAAAAAATTGAACAAAATACTCCCTGAATGTAAAAAAAACTGAGTAAAAAAAAAAAAAAGGGTTGAAAACATAACTCTCCAGAGGAAATTTAAAATAGAGAAATAAAAATAAAAAATAACACTTTGAAAAAAATCCTATTATAAAAAGATATTTAAGGTATAAAAAGAGTTGTTTTACAATTTTATCAAACGATAAAAAAAATAAAAATTAAAAAATTTGTAAGCAATTAGGTAGAAATATTACATAAAAAACATAAAAAAAAAAGCAAACAAT
Organism: Trachelipus rathkii; assembly: GCA_015478945.1. Classification (NCBI taxonomy): domain Eukaryota; kingdom Metazoa; phylum Arthropoda; class Malacostraca; order Isopoda; family Trachelipodidae; genus Trachelipus; species Trachelipus rathkii. Next base: position 24,984 of record JABUQX010064922.1, read on the forward strand.
ATATGCATGTTTCAATT
>JABUQX010064922.1:35000-57500 GCA_015478945.1 Trachelipus rathkii
GTACATGTAAGAGTGAGCATTGCTGTTAAGTCTGAGGTCAGAGAGTGCATAGAGAAAATATGAGATTGTGTAGAAAGGTGTGTCGCATTAAAACCCTTCTCAATGGAAGGAGATTGTGATAACGAATTCAAAAAAGCAAAGTGTCCTTTATAGTAGCGAATGAAATAAAGAGAGTGATGCAACAATTCGATTGGTAAGACGAAAAGTCCTAGACCCGACCATTTGAAGAGGAGCATCGTGAGTGGAATCACTCCAGATGCGTGAGGCAAACTCTATACAGGGGGCGAACGACACCCCTATAAAAATAAAACAACTGAGGGTGGCGTGAAGAAAGTATGAATGCTCCTCAGAACACTCAACATTTTAGAAGCTTGTTTTAAAAGAGAAGTAATATGAAACTTCCAATTAAGGTCACGAGAAAAATAAACATAACGAGAATATAAGACAGACGAAGCGTTTTGAAAAATGAGTATGTGAAAATTAGATGAAGAAATGAGAAATGAGATGAAGATAAATAGATGAAGAAATGAGTTTTTGAGGCAATGAAAACAACCTTGTTCTTAGTGCCCCAAAGAAGTTCGAGAAAGACCAGATGCTAGTTGATCAAAGGGTACCCTCCTATCGTGAGCTAATTGTTGTTGAAAAGGACGTCTATCAAAATGAGGGGAGTAATGAAGGGTGAAGTCGTCGGCATTTTAGTGGATATGTGATGAAGTAATAGTGAGATTCTTTTATGAAAAGTAAGAAAGAGTAGGCATAAAACAAACCATGAGTTAGTAACACCACTCTTTATAGATTTAAAGAATGAGCGGTGGCATTCACCCCAAAATACTGAAGAAAAGAGGACCAAGAAACAGAAAGACAGAAAGAATCGCCAGTGTAGAGCGCTTCTTACGAAAGCGACTGGCGATTCAGAGGGTAAGATTAGAAGAAGTTGGAGGTGTTTCAAATCTTCCTGCTAGAGATAGTCGAAAAATTTAGAAAGAACAGAAGTTAGAGAGATTTGGTGATAGTTGGAAGGTTGAGATTGGTTCACTTTTTTGTACAGGAGCACCTTTCCAGCAAGAAGGAAAGGCCAACGTAAAAAGACAGAGACGGAATAATTTAACAAGGCAGAGTGCAAGCTTGAAAACACAAGTTTTGAGAACTATAGGAGGAATACCATCATAACCGTACGCCTTCTTAGTGTTAAGCTCTAAAAAGGCAGAAATAACACCTTTTGTTGGGGGGAGGTGGAGAAGAAGGAATAGCACTGGAATCGTCTAAGGTGAAGTTAGAAGCAAAGATATTAAGAAAGAGTTCAGCTTTAGTGGAAGGTAAACGGTAGTTATGCTGACGGAGAATAATAAAGAAGGGAAAGAGAAGAATCAAAGTTAAGAGTTAAAATTTTTTGAAAAATGTCAGAAAGGAAATGAGGAAAAGGAGCCAGTAATATATTGCATTTTCTACTCAGAAAAGATATTTTTTAGTGCCATGGAGAATAGATTTTCCACGATTTTGGGATGAAATATAAGTTGCAATGGTTTCTGGAATTTGAAGATGACAGTATTTCCTAAAGGCAGCGTTCCTGTGGCTAATAGCACGAGAGCAAGCAGAGTTAAACCAATGTTATCTAGGTTTAGTTGAAGGGAAAGATCATGGGGGGGGGGGCACGCCTCCATGCCAGAGAGAATTATCTTGCCCTTTACACTCCGTAGGACCCTTTCCACGAAGGCTGCAGTCATTTCATGGTAAATCAAAGAAGTACGACCGCAAGTCCGACCTGTTGGCAGCACCGAAGTGCCAAAAACGTTTTCTCGCCGTAGGCAGGGGTTTTTCCTGCGGAAGACTTTTAGAGATAGAATAGAAAACAGAGATATGCGAGTGATCGGAGGAACCCAGAGGAGGAAAGAATTTAATATAATAAGGAGAAGGATTAGAGATTAGGAAAAGGCTTAGAATATTGGGTTCATCTCAAAGACAATCAGAGATACGAGTAGGGAGCTGCACTAACTGCTTGAGGCAATTCTGGATAGAAAAGTGGTAACAAGTTCATCAACTTTATCTTGAGAATTAGAGGAAAGCAATTGGCCGTGGAGAACGTTGAAATCGCCAAGAATGATGATTTCAGAGAAATGTGAAGAAGAGAGAGAGAATGTGTTCTAATTTATTATGACAGGTTAGTTTGAGCCATTAGGTAGAATATTAGGAAAATTCCATATCTAAGACAAGAGAACAAACAAAATCATTGCACACATTGGCACAACTGCCTTTGGCTGAAAATTGAGGGAAGAAATAATAACAGTCAACATAGTAGAGCTTGAAGTCAGAACGCTCAAAAATCTAAGGTTCGATTAAGAATAAGAGATGAGGTTTAGAGGAGGAGGGGTGATGTTCAACAAAATGAAAATTAGATTTAAAACCGAGAAGGTTGCAGAAATTTATGAAGAAAGGAGACCGTATATCAAAATAGGCCGGCAATTCCGTGACGCCACCAACTCAACTCTAATGGAGAGGGTTATATATATATTATACTATATATATATATATATATATAATATATAATATAGATATATATATATAATATATAATAATATATATATATATTATATACTATATAATATATATAAATAATATATATGATATATATGTCGGTGCGGTGTGGTGCGGTGCGGTGCGGTTGCGGTGCGGTGCGGTGCGGTGCTGTGCGCTGAGGTTCGCTCTCGGTGCTGTGTGGTGCGGTACGCATTGCAGAAGAAGCTGTGCGGTGTGGTGCGGTGCGGTAGGATGATGGTGGTGCGTAGGATGATGGGTGTGCGGTGCGGTGTTAGTGCCACGACCTCCCGGTGCGGAGCTGTGCGGTGCGCAAAAATCGGCTTAAAGAAACTTTATAAAACAAAATGTAGAACAAAAAAACTGAAAGAGAGGAAGAATAGGCCATTAAACTTTTATACAACTCAGTTTATAATAAAGCATAAACAGTCAATAATTATTATCGATTAATTAATTATGATCAATTTAATGACACTACAAATAAAGCATGTAAGTTTGTTTTTCCTTTTATATTCTTCTTTATAATAACATGTTTACATTTTAACTCATATGAAGGGTTAAAAATAGTTCAGTCTTTAATGAATGTGGTTACATTTAAAATTTTAATTGTTGCATGATTATAATTAAAGATCTTTCTTTTTATATTACACCTGACTAAAAGCATTTGTAAAGATGAAAGTAGAGGGTTTAATTAGTTTACCCCAAATTCAGTGAAGTCAGTCACATTGGTGAAAAGTTACTGAAAAGTTTAAAAGTACTTCACCAGATTATTTTTTCTAAGATCAATTAAGAATATTGGAAATCTATAAATTTTTATAAGAGTAATGATTGTTAATGTTAATAATACCCAGTTTTCTTCTCTTAACTTCCGTGAAAGTTACTCTTTTCTGCTTTACATGAAATGTTTTCAGATTTTTGGCTTTTTTCCTTATGAGTGGAAAGTTAAGAATTTCAAAGGAGAAAACAGAAATGGATTTAATCTTTCTGAGGATAGAATAAAAATATCTTTCAACAAGTCCCCTTTTTTTATATGTGTGGAAATTGCTTCTTTAATATTTATGGCAATAAATTGTTTTATTATAATACGCCAAATCTACACAAGCGAGATCAAATCAAGATACAATGAAACAGTTATATTAAGCATCTTTTGTATTTTAGTGTATTTTATAATTGCAGAATTTTTTTCACTTATTTTCTGGTTTAAAAACAGAGTTTTGCTTTTAAAAGTAGTCAACATTTACTTAAAGATAAATCATCCATCCCATCTCCTATAAAAGCTTCAGTATTTGATATCTTGGCTACAATCTTCATATTTTCGTTACCAGCAATTGAACTGGGATTGTTAATAGTAACCTCAAGTGAAGATTATACATCCATTATGTTTAATATAATGCATAATTATGGACTTTATTCTTGGATTCAAGTGTTCAAAATTCTACTGAGCATGCAAGGAAAATTTTTGAAATTAAAAATAAAGGAATTGTTAAATAACAATAACAATGAAGAAATGTTCACGAAAAAATTGTCAAAAACATTTCGAGGTCTGAAAAAACTTCAGAAATTTCAGAATTTAATTTCTAAGTATTTTAATCCTTTGATATTATTTCACCTCACTTTTTTTATTATAATCATAACATTTCTGCTTTTCCTTTTCTTCTTTGGCATACCATCACGAGTGTTTGAACTCAAGATTCAAATCATTCTTAGCATTGTCTTCTCTGGAATAAGTTTAATAACTTTGGTAACATCCCCTTCATTCCTTATCAGCAAGGTAAAAAATAATGAATATTCTTTCATTACACATGGGCATAATAAGCTTTTTCTCATCCTTCTTATTTTCTTCCTTACTATTTCAGAAGTATGAAGTAGTCATGAGACTCCAAACACTAAATCAACCTGAGTATTTTCAATTTCAACACCAGGTTTGTAATATCAACCATAAATTTATATATCGAAAGTAGCTTTATATATATATATATATATATATATATATATATATATATATATATAATATATAATATATATAATATATATATATATATATATATATATATATATATATATATATATATAATATATATATATATATATATATATTATATATATATATACTATATTATGTGTGTGTGTTGTTGTGTGTGTGTTGTGGTGTGTTGTGTTTGTGTGTGTAGTTTGTGTGTTCTGTGTGAGTAGAAGAACAAGTTCAGCGCGACAACGGTCACTGGGCTTTGCTCTTTTCTTATCAGTCGTCAGCTGGATAGAAAACACATGTTTTTATGATAAGTAATTGATAATCAGTGTTAATTTTATTTTTTATTATTATTATTTATTATTATTAATTATTATTATTATTATTATTATTCATTATATTATTATATTATATTATTATTATTATTATTATATTATATTATTATTTTATTATTATTATTACGTCGAAGGAATCGATTCCTAAGCGGAATCGATCTGAGCTTCGAAAAACGATCCTGCAAGGAATCGTTTTTACGGCACTCTGCTCCAACTCCTGTCCGACTCCGAGCTCCGACCTCCGACTCCGACTCCGACTCCGACTCCGACGCCGACTCCAACCTCACGACCCGGCAAAGATTCTCAAAAAGATAGAGCTATCGGCGTCTGAAACTTGGTACATGGTTATTGGTGTGATTAAACTGCATCACAACACAAAATTTCAAGTCGGTTTAGGATGTAGATAGGGGGTCAACCTCCCCCCAGAGCGTAGCTCAAAATTCCTTACGCCGCTTTTGACGGGCTTCAAGAGGGTTGAGATTAGGCTTAAGAGCTAGGCTCGAGCTGATACGCGAATCTCTTCGTAGAGAGATTACGTCAAGCACTGAGCGGAGCGCGCGGCACATACAACACACATTATTATTATTATTATTATTATTATTATTATTATTATTATTATTATTATTATTATTATTATTATTATTATTATTATTATTATTATTATTCGATTTCCGAAGGAATTCGAATCTGAGTCGAAAAACGATTCCTGCAAGGAATCGTTTTTTACGCACTCCGACTCTGTATTCCGCCGCGGTTCCTTCTTCGCATCCGGTTCTGACTCCGACTTCGATTGCCAGCCTGCCTCCGACTCCGAACTTATCATATAGGGTAAAATTTGGAGGGTGGTTAGATGGTGACGAAACCTCATGTTAAACGAGGTTAAATGGACCTGCATCCCAATAGGGGGGATGCTGGGCCCCCCTCAAACATGAATATTGACGGTAGATAACTTTGAAACTCGGATATAACAATTTCATAATAAAGGTACTACCACAATCATATATGGTTAAATAGCATTGCATAATCAAAAGGGGGGTCCCCAGCCCCCAAACCTGAAATATTGACATAGAACGACGAAACTTGTATACATCTTTCTTATGATGCAACCTCGATACAGAAAAGAAAAAATTAAAAAAAATAAAAATGAAAAAAAAAAAAAATTAAAAATTTTTTTAAAAAAAATTAAAAAAAAAATAAAAAAATTAAAAAAAAATTAAAATAAATAAAATTTCTTATTCTTTTTATGTTTATAACTTACAAATTTTACGTTTTTTGCATACCCTAAAGCAGTAATCAGTAGAATCATTAAATAAAAACTTGCCCTCTCACCCTTCTGCATCTATTGATCTATTGATCTATTGATCTATTGATCTATTGAGTCGTCAAAATTTTTACTAAAATTGTAACGTTTTACACACCCTTAAATCAGTAAATCAGTAAATCAAACCACCATCCAACCACCCTCCTGTCCAGACGTGATCTATTGATCTATTGATCTATTGATTCATGTCAAATTTTTTACTAAAATTGTAACGTCTTACATACCTAAATCAGTAAATCAGTAAATCAGAACCACCATCCAGCCACCCCTCCTACCCATCCGTGATCTATTGATCTAGATTTAATCAAATATTTTTTACTAAAACTTGTCATGTTTTACATACCCTAAATCAGTAAATCAAACCACCATCCAGCCACCCTCCTGTCCAATTCGTGTCTATTGATCTATTGATCTATTGATCATTGATTCAAGTCATATTTTTTAACGTAAATATTTAGCGTTTTTACATACCCTAAAGCAGTAAATCAGAAATCAAACCACCATCCAACCACCCCTCCTGGACCAAAAAAACGTTGACTTAAGCATATAATCGATTGTTGAGTATATAAAGAACTTATTTGTCTATTTTATCCGAAATGATACTCGAAAATCGTGACAGAATCAACAAATGATCAAATAGATCAAAAGTCATGGAGGGAGGGAGGAAGGGGGGAGGGGTTGATGATTTGATTTACTGATTTACTGCTTTAAAATCAGTAAACTATTACAATTTACTATTATATTTTATTCAAAGAATTTATTTTATGCTATGTTTGGAAGAAAAACTTTGTTTATGTTTTACTGTTATTCGTTGCTGTGATGATAATTAGACAAGGTTATGATAAATTTTTGATTAAATATTACTGTGTTAATGTAAAATTAACGTTAATAGGTTAGAGATATGCTTGGGAGAAAGTATGACTAGGTTACGTTTTGTATGCAATGTTAGTTACTTTACTGGAGTTAAGTGTGGAAACTTTGTTAATGTTGACTGTTTATTCATGCGTAAGTTGTTAGGTTTGTTGTTACATTATTTTCTTAGTTCATATGACGCTATGTTACTTTATTAATGTTGAAAAATTTGTATGTAGCATATATTCAGGTTAGCATGATAAGAAACCATTTTATTGCTATGTTTATCCGAAATTGGATAACTCGAAATGCAACGTAAATCAAATAGTGTTAATGTAAAATTAACATTGATATGTAAGAGATATGCTTGAAAAGTCGAATAAGTTACGTTTTTTGTATGCTGTGTTGGTTATTTTACTGTTGTTAAGTATGGGAACTTTTAATGTTAGAGTTTATTTCATGCGTAAGGTGTGTTAGGTTCTGTCATTGTACATTATATTCTTAGCTCTGGTAATGCTATGTAGCTTTATTAATGGAAAAACTTTGTTACGTTAGCATATATTCGATGGTTAATATATAAAAACTTGTTTTTATGTTATGTTTAGCCGAAATGATACTGAATGTACTGAGATCATTAGAGTCGATAGATCAAAAGTCATTGGACGGGTCGTGGGTAGGGAGGCGCGTGGGAGGGTACGGGTGTTTTTATATTACTGATTTATTGATTTACAGCTATTAATTCGGTAAACTATTACATTTTTACTATGATATTTTATTCAAAGATTCTTGATTTTATGTTTATATTTTGGATAAAAATTTTTAGTTTTTATGCTTATTGTTTGGTTAAAACTTTGTTATGTTGCAATATTTGTTGGGATTATGATATTTAGGTAAGGTTATGATAATTTTCTGTTAAATGTTACTATGATAATATAAAAAAAAAACTTTTTTACGTTAGCATATATTCGTTGGTCTGTATGATAATCAGAAAAGGTTATGATACATTTTTGTTAAATATTACTGTGTTAATGTAAAATTAACGTTAATATGTTAGAGATATGCTTGGGAAAAGTATGAATAGCTTACGTTTTGCATGCAATGTTAGTTACTTTACTGGTGTTAAGTGTGGGAACTTGTTAATTTAGCAGTTTTATTCGTGTGTGTAAGTTTGTGTTAGGTTTGTCGCGTACATTATTTCCTTTAGTTCATGTTATGCTTATGTTACGCTTTTCCTTGCAAATGTAAACTTTAGTACGTTAGTAGTATTTTCGATTGATCAGGTGATGATAATGTACCATTGTTGTGATAAATTTTTTTAAAAATTACCATGTTAATATAATTAACATTGTTATGTTAGAAGATATGCTTGACATAAGTGTGAATGAGGTTACGTTTTTGGATGTGATGTTAGTTACTTTTACTATTGTTAAGTGGGCTACTTTGTTAATTCTAACTTTATTCGTGTTTAAGGGGGTATTAGGTTTGTTGTTGTACATTATATTCTTAGACCTGATGATGTTATGTTAGCATTATTAATATGAAAACTTTGTTACGTTAGCATATATTCGTTGATCAGTGTATAAAGAATTTGTTTTTATGTTATGTTAATTCAAAATGATACTCGAAATGTGACTTGAATCAATAGCATCAATGGATCGTTGACTAAGTTGTAATGATAGCTGTTATTCGTCTGTGTTGGGGTGTTAAGTATGTTATGTGCATAGTTTAGCTTTACAGAGGGTAGAACTTTACTTTGTTCTTTACCCGTTAGGTATTATGATAGTAAGGTAAGGTTATGCTAATTTTTTTTTGTTAAATATTACTATGTTATTGTAAAATTAACATTGTCATGTTGGGGATATGTTTGATAAAGTGCGAATGGATTATGTTTTTGTATGCCTTGTTAGTTACTTTTACTGTTGATAAGTTTGGACCTCTGTTAATGTTAACAGTTTATTCTTGCTTAAGATGTGTCAGGTTTGTCGTTGTATATTATTTAGCTCTGGTAATGTGTATGGTTGGCTTTATTAATGTGAAAACTTTGTTACGTTAGCATACTTTCGCTGATCTGTATGATTTAATTACACAAGTTATGGTAAATTTTTGTTAAATAATACCATGTTAATGTAAAATTAACATTATTATGTTAGAGACATGCTTGACAAGGTGTGAATAAGATACGTCTTCGTATGCTATGTTAGTTACTTTACTGTTGTTAAGTGTGGAACTTTGTTAACATTAACAGTTTATTCATGTAGGGTATGTAAAACGTTACAATATTAGTAAAAAATTTGACTTAAATCAATTAGATCAAGATCAATAGATCAATAGACAAAGCAATCAATAGATCACGACATGGTCAGGAGGGTTGTTTGGATGGTGGTTGATTTGACTGATTTACGCTTAGGGTATGTAAAACGTTACAGATTTTTAGTATAAAAAATTGACTTAAACAATAGATCAATGAGATCACGATGTGGACAGGAGATGCTGGATGGTGGTTTGATTTACTGATTACTGATTTAGGGTAAAACTTTACAATTTTAGTAAAAAATTTGACTTGAATCAATAGATCAATAGATCAATAGATCAATAGATCAATAGATCAGCAGATCAATAGATCAATAGATCAATAGATCACGTCTGGACAGGAGGGTGGTTGGATGGTGGTTTGATTTACTGATTTACTGACTTTAGGTATGTAAAAACGTTACAGATTTTAGTAAAAATTTAGACTTGAATCCAAAGCATCATAGATCAATAGTAATAGATCAATAGATCATGTGGAAGCTTATGAGGCAGGTTTTATTTTAATGATTTACTGATTTACTTGCTTTAGGTATGTAAAAACGTAAATTTGTAAGTATAAACATAAAAAGAATAAGAAATTTTATTTATTTTAATTTTTTTTTTAATTTTTTAAATTTTTTTTAATTTTTTTTTAAATTTTTTTTATTTTTATTTTTCATTTTTATTTTTTTTATTTTTTCTTTTCTGTATTGAGGTTGCATCATAAGAAAGATGTATACCAAGTTTCGTCGTTCTATGTCAATATTTCAGGTTTGGGGGCTGGGGACCCCCCTTTTGGATATGCAATACTATATTTAACCCATATATGATGTGAGTACCTTATATAGTAGGTGTATACCGAGTTTCAGCTTTCTACGTCAATATTCAATGTTTGAGGGGGCCAGCATCCCCCCATAGGGATGCAGGGTCATGTAACCTCGTTAACAATGAGGTTTCGTCACCATCTAACCACCCTCCAAATTTTAGCCCTATACGATAAGTTCGGAGTCGGAGGCAGGCTGGCTTTCGGAGTCGGAGTCAGAACCGGATGCGAAGAAGCAACCGCGGCGGAAGACAAGAGTCGGAGTGCATAAAAAACGCTTCCTTGCATGAATCTCTTTTCGACTCAGATTCGGGAATCAAATCTTCGACGTAATAATAATAATAATAATAATGTGTATGTGTATGGGCGCGCGCTCACGCGCTGACGTAATCTCGTCTACGACGAGATTACGTCATCACGCTCGAGCCTAACGCGTATTAAGCCTAATCTCACCCTCTTGGAAGCCGCAACAAGGGCGTAAGCGATATTATTCCGAGCTACGCTCTCGCGGGCGGAGGTACCCCCTATATAATCCCACCGACTTGAAATTTGTGTGTGAATCAGTTTTATCACCACACAATAACCATAGTACCAAGTTTCAGACCGATAGCTCTTATACCTTTTGAGAAATCTTTGCCGGAGTCGGAGTCAGAGTCGGAGTCGGAGTCGGAGTCGGAGTCGGAGTCGGAGTCGGAGTCGGAGTCGGAACCAGAGTGCGTAAAAAACGATTCCTTGCAGGAATCGTTTTTCGACTCAGAATCGATTCCCTTAGGGAATCGATTCTTCGACGTAATAATAATAATAATAATAATAATAATAATAATAATGAATAATGAATAATAATAATAAATAATAATAATAATAAAATAATCAATAATAATAATAATAATAATAATAATAAATAATAATAATAATAATAATAATAATAATAATAATATTAATAATAAATTAATAATAATAATAATAATAATATAATAATAATAATAATAATAATAATAATAATGAATAATAATAATAATAATAATAAAATAATAATAATAATAATAATAATAATAAAAATAATAATAATAATAATAATAATAATAATAATAATAATAATAATAATAATAATAATAATAATAATAATAATAATAATAATAATAATAATAATAATAATAAAAAAAAAAATTAACATGATAAATCAATTACCTTTTCAATAAAAACATGTGTTCTTATCAGTTGACGCTGATAAGAACAAGCAAAGCCCAGTGACCGTTGTCGCCGCTGAACTTGTTCTATTACTACTTGTGCTTATAAGTAATTTATATACAGGGACATCCCAGCTTAAATTGGTAGCGGCTACTATTAGCATGGTGAATACAACAGGGATGTCTCATATTCAGGTGGATATAAGATATTCACAATGAATATCTTATATCCACCTGAATATGAGGTGGATATAAGATATTCACAATGAAAAGAGAAGATGGCGTTTCTGTTAGAGTCAGGGCAGTTACGGAGCAACCGGTGCAGTTGCTGATGTAAGAAAATAGAACCGATATTAGAAAAACATTATCTTAGGAGCAGTTCAAAGTAAGAAAAGATAATGTACAGTCAGAGAAGTACTTCGTAGACAGGTGTTCGATGATGGTGGTTCAAGGGCATGAGATAACAGCGCATTAGTTGTGTGTGTGTGTGTGTGGGCCAATGTGAAGATGAGCAATACAAACTTGTTCCTGTAGGTTTCGGTAACACAAGGACTTCCACGATTTGTGCCAGTTTCATGCTGTTGAATTTAGTATGACCGTCAACGTTGATGGAAATATCGCGGCAGTAAGGAAATATAGCCTATCTATCAGGACGATATCCTATTCGCAAAGAGAATGGAAGGTATTTTTTCTGAAGCAGTGCAAGGAGTTGAAGAGAGGCAATCTTTTTTTCCCAGTCATCCCTCTCATTGCCTTTAGTGCTAACATGGGAGGGTACCCAACAAAAGAGCACAGATCCGCGTCATGGATGAAGTACTTGCAGAAATTTTTGAACAATTGGAAGAAAGATGTTCTCTGGGCAAAGATCCTTGATGTCATCCAAGTCACTCCTGGAGTCAATATAAATACAATACGGGTTTTCAGAATAAAGAATTAGAATTCTAGAGAGGGTCATGATAATAACTCAAATTTCAGAAGAAACGGTTGTAGCAGAACCAAGGAGGGACTGAGGCAACACACTGTCAGGGAACAATATTTGCGGATCCTACCCTTTCAACAGTTCTGAGCCGCCGATGTAAAATTCCTAATTTTCCTCTAATTTAAATTTAAGTAAATACTACTTGTATGCCTAAAATAATTTTTTGATTTTAAAAATATTTTTGTGTGTAAGTAATCTTAACTATTACATATATACTTATAATATCTATCATATATATTTATGAATATATATATATAGCTATAGGTCACTATACTATATATATATATATATATATACTATCACTATATACTACTCACGTTATATCTATACTTATATAATATAATGAGGCTAATGTATATTGCAATATATATAATATATATATATATTTATGCAGTTTCGATGATACGTTGAAGGAATTTGGAACACATCGTTTGCTTAAAGTGGATAGTCACTCGAGAGAAAATTGAACACAATATTTATCAATTAATTTAAATATACTATCACATTAAATAAAGTTTATTATATATATATAATATATTACACGCTAATATATATATATATGATATATTATATATATATATATTATATATTATATATATATAACTTACCGCATATTATCATAGTAAAAGGGGGTAGTTAATATAATTTCGGCCTCATTTATACGGTAATCGGTATTACTCACCTTATTATGATAGTGGCGAGTTATTAATATATATATATATATATATATTATATATATAATATATAGTTATATATATATATATATATATAATTAGTATAGTAAGTAGTAACATATCCTCTAAGTATATATAATATATATAGTATACATTATATATGTATACCGCACATACTTACTTAAATATATATATATAATATATAGAATTACGATAAATAATCATTAAGATGAAGAGGTAAGGTGGCGTCTCGTAATTGTAAACGAATGTTCGGACTGGTGCGCGCACATAATGGGGTTGGCGGTTTACCTGATATGGCTCTACCATTATATGTTTCGTCTCGGCTGGTTTGGAGCAACGTTGAGAGTATTATATACATAATATATATATATATGCATAATTTTTTTGTATCGTTTTTTATAACACCATTAATTTTATCACTACACAAGTAGAGCCCTAATAAAGATAAGGGGGCTCGTTACGCTCGAGTGTTATTAACAATGTAGACAGGACGGAGCAAGCCAAGGAGAAGATAGCTCACATTCTCCACCATCTTCTGAACGTTTTCAAACCTGGAACACCCCCCCTGCGTAAAGTTTTTTTAATTGCGAACCTGGGACAGATGTTCAGCATCGCTGCGACTCGTTTTGTTGGGACGAACGAGCTACTTAGACTTGGGTAGCCCTATCGGCGCTTTTTTATATAATAATAATATATTTAAAATAAAAACTTATATATCGGCATATAATATATATATACAATATAATACATAAATACATATATATACTTAATCGAATACTATACAATTATACACTCATACACCACACCTCATTATATTAGTAATATATAAATGAGTTTAACTACTATTATATAATACTATCACTAATCATTACTTCATTACTTACTAATCATATCATAATGGTTGGATGGTGGAAAGTCAAAGTGATTAGGCTCTCTCTGCAAAAGGATCAGCTTTACAGGACTCATTACATCTATGAAATGAGTGTATAGAGATACTGAGCCTTGATAAGCCCCACCTATTTTGAAGATACAAATTTCGTAACGCTTAGCTACGAATGTGCTGGCTCTCAGGAAGGAAACTATATTCCGAAGAAGCAAAGACGCCAGGTTTTGCATGGAGAAGGGAGCCGGACCGGAGTCTCAAGAGTCAGAAGTCAGGAGCCGTGGGTTACCCTGTGGTCGGCACCTCGAGGAGGCCGAGGTGCCGTGAGCAGACCGGAGTCCGTGTGAGCCGAGAGCGGAGCCGGAATGCCGCGAGCAAAAATTATTTTTCGGGTAAAAAAATCTTTTTCATACAGTATGCAATAAAAGGTCTGAAAGCTAAACCGAAACTAATACCGTATAAATTTAAATTGCTTGAGCCGGAACCGGAATCGAGGATTTGGAAGACAAAAAAAGGAAAAAAAATTACCAGCTTCCCAGGTCTTTTTTTTATATTAAAGTTCACACCTCACGGGCATAGCCCTATTCTAGGATGGGAACTTCTGTAGGTAATTTCCACCTAGGATCCGGACCTAGAGATCGGAACCAGAGCCCTTGCATGCGACCTCTGTCGGATATGAAATCCCCGCTTAACGTGCGAGCTTTACCGATGAGCCACGGTAGATTGCTTTCAACTGCTTTTATACTGAACTTTCAGTAATGAAGTGAAATACCAGAAAATAACATTAGAAGAGTTTCCTTAATGTTGCACTTATCTCTGTTTTATTTAAATGTTGTTCATTCATTATTTTCTTTTATTTTCAGATAGAGTTGCTCGTTCATATGATAAAAGAAGACAAGAACTTTGAAGGCATCGATATTTATGGTCTATTCAAGCTCAATCAAGCTAAAATAATTGGTGTAAGTATTTAGTATTCAAATTCCTACGTCTCGTTTATATCACGTCTCTACTTGATTATATGGTGAGCACATCACTCTATAGGTATAAACTATATACGTATATATTGCTTCAATATGGCTGAGTATATACAACGGCATGAATCAAGTGATATAGTATGATAGGTGAGTACTTATTGAAAAAATTAAAATGTTACGTATATACTATATTATATAATATATAAAATATATATATAATATATATATAATATATATAGTATATTAATAACATTATATATATAAGATTATCATAGTATATAGGCTATATATATGACTCACAGTATCATTATGAGTTATATTATAGTATATAATTTTATGGTTGGCCATATATATATATATCTCTCACAGGATTGATAGTATTAATATAGATATAGAATTATATATAAGATTATATGATTTGAGCTTGATCTCTATGAGATGACGGGCTGCAAGTACTAAGTTATTGCTATATATATAATATATATATATCATACACACGAGATAGGTCATATAATTTGTTGTTTTGTAATTATTTTTCCTCTTCAACATTGTCAAAGGGTTATCTCGCACTTAGTTCTCTCTCTCTTGTTATCTTTGCACATGAGTTCGTGGTTTATGGTTGAAGACCTAATGATACATGCTAGCTAACTAAGGCTAGTTATTTTCGATGTTGACACGATACCGCGTGACCTTCTTCCAACCTTTCTTTGGAAAGCTATATTTTGGTACCTTCGTTTTCAAAGATTAGTTTACCAATAATAAAAGAGGGACTTAAACAAATAAACGACTTAAACTCATTGCAATTTCATAATATTTATTAAAAATTGCATTATAATAATATATAAATTTGGTTTCCAATATTTATTGTGTTGATGCAAAGTTTTTGCAACAAATAAGACAACAATTGTGTATAATATATAAAGTAGTATAATTGATATAATTGAATATACTGATATATACTACAGGTGCACATTTATACTCTGATGATTATATTATAATATATATATTCATATCGCTCTTCAAGTATATATATCATTCTAAAACTTACTATCAAGATTATAAAAGACGTCATATATGCTCATTATATACTATATACCGGCTTGTATATTAAACGCTTTATATATATATATATATAAATATATATATATATATATATAGTATAATATATATATTATATATATTATAACATACACTTATTATGCCGGGCATTGAGTATAGTGAGATTACATATATATATATATAATAGTAGTATCAGGCGATATAGATTACTTATATACTCTCACCGCATGCAAAATCTTCGATGAAAATTCATGTATTGTGAATCCAGAAAAGAGTTAATTTTTAATATTTGCGGGAAAGTCCGAACACCATAATATATGTGCATATAAATCAAATAAAAATAAAAGATTTTTAAGAGATATTTACATAATAAGATATAGAATATTTATATAATATGAAATTAAATATTAAATCTTAAAATATAAAATCAATATATGTATGATAAATCTATTAAATAAAACAAAAATATAAACTTAATATTACAGGTTACAAAAGTACTTACAGCAGAGGAAGAAACGGTAATGAGAAGTGGGACTGAATATTTTGAGACTCTAATGTAGAAGAGGGAGAATGTGGAAGAGGAGCAAATATGTAGGAAGGAGATGGAAGGGTGAATCCGATAACGATGGGAGAATATGAGAGAGCTTTGTCAAAATGCAGAAAGCGTAAAAGGCCGGGCGAAGATGGATTGCGATCACATGAGTTCGGAATAAAAGGGCACACAAGAGCAAGTGAGGAGAACGAATTGAAGAAGAAAATAGTGGAACTTTTTAATAAATGTTGGATTGAGGGTGTAGTTCCCGGTTGATGGGGGAGAATAGTTGTTTTGCTCATCTCATTAGGGAAAAGGGTGATACTGTCACAGGCATAGGTGAACTATACGAGGAAAAGGTATAGCTGTGTATTGGAGTCATAGAGGGGAAGTGTAAGGAACACGGATTTCTAATAGAAGGAAGATTAAGAGTCAATGAGTAGCAGGAGTAACAGGCTTGGGAGAGGTGACAATATGGCTGGACCAGGGAGGGCAAGGAGTACTTCACGTGTATATCTGTTGTTTGCTTTAAGAAATACAATTTCGTGAAGAGCTTGCGGATTTAGATGAAAACACAATTGAATATTATTATGTCCTTTCTTGGACCTAAGAATGCATTTGACTGTCTGTATTGCAGAGGCCAGACTTTGTGGTACGCGCATGTATGATGATGGCACAGTGTGTACGGAGTCGAGAGGATAACGACTGAGAAGGGCAAAAATTAAAAAGCTTGTATAGCGTTTTGTGTGAGTGTAAAGTGAAATGAGTGTAAAATGGAAGAAATGGTTTTGAGTGAAGGACCGAGTCAGACAGTGGTAGTGGTCCTTGTCTCTCTCTTACGTTCTTACTCATCTTACTAGATTAAGTAGATGACAGAACAGGTAAACGAGATGTTTCCGCACTCATGGATGGTTGGATAGTAGGAGTAATGGTGTAAAGCGTGATGATTTGGCATGTTGGAGTCTGGTTATGAGATGCAGTTATTGGAGAGGCACTCTCCTATGGAGCTTTTGACGAGAATAGAACATGGTGACTATGGTTAGAGATTGAATACAGAAATACAGTGATAATGAGAGTGGGTGAGTATGTAGGAGGAATGAGGGGAAGTGGAGATCGGTGCATCGATTGATGCAGAGAGATTGAGAATACTCGAGATTCAGTTTGTTCATATCTTGGCATAGTGTATTGTGACACCCAGCAATGGAGGAAACTGTAGTATGGCAAGTGACGGCAAGAATGGAAAAATACGGAAGAACAATGAGAGCGTTATATGCACACATTTATGTAGGTACGGGTAGATGGATATAAAAGTGAAGAAGATTAAATTTGATAGCATACTGGTACATACATATGACATTATGGGCAGAAATCGAGTAGCAAATTAACACAGAGAGGAAAAAAAGGCAATCGCCAAGCTACATTGAAATGAAGTGTTTGAGGAACGAATTATGTGTCGGCTTATAATGCTTAGACTCGAGCAGAAAGATAGGTGAGAAAATTCGAATGGGTTAGGGAGATAGTTGGTCGTGGTGTCTGTGTTTGAATCAGGATAGATTTTCGGCGGAGACTGGGGATGGGGGGGGGGGCATATTAGTAAGCGATGCCGGGAGAACGAGTGGGCGAGTAGAAGGTGCGTAGTTGGAGGTGGCAGGGAGAATAGGCCGAGAGGTTATTGGACAAGTCATTTGAGCGTGGAGAGAGCCTTGGAAGACATGGACTGCTCGCGGCATTTCGCAAGCCTGAAGAGCAGGGATGGTGTCAGATCAACTTCTAGTGGCACCAACGTGACTGTATGAGGGAAATCGTTTTGTTGTCCTTCCTGCTGACAAGGCTGATAGGCCTCCGAGTGAGGAAGACGATAAAAGCGTAAAGTAAGTACAAAAGTTATCTAGTAATCGTCATTTAATTTTAAAACTTCTAAGAAAAACAATTGTTTTATATGGTTAACTTTTTTTTCTCTTTTAAAAATACTTGGCACTGCTAAGCTTTTCTTTTGTTTTTAAAACACTTGTCAATATATTAAACTTTAATTTTCAACAACTCTGTTTCACTTTATATGATCAACTGTCGGATTTCCCTACAAGGACACGGATATATTAGCTTATTAATAATCATTAAAAACGAACTTGCTGTTCAGCATGATAAAATTGGTATTGTTACCCCTTTGAAGGCTGAATCAACAACTGAATGAGGAAGTTCGGTAGGCATGTATGAAGCATGTGTGAAGCTTGATGTTGATTTCTCTGGTGCGATATTGAAGAAAGTATGAATCACAAAAAGAATGCTGATTGGAATGAATATGAATATATATTATATATATATAATATATTATATATATATCATATATATATATATATAATATATATATATATATATATATAATATATAATATATAATATATATATATTATATATATATATATATAGTATATATAATATATATAATTTAATATATAGTCATTATATATATATATATATAACGATAGTGGTAAAAAGTCCTCCATTGTATTGAAAATAACACTATATATTGAGAATAAATCCTCTCCATTCTTCTAAGATAAACAACTTTACTCATATGAAAGTGTGGAGCAGGTGGTAATGCTTGGTTCCGTAAAAGCATTGAAACTTACTACCAATATAATGCTATATTGATGAGTGATTCGTTCGTCAGATTACCCATCCTATATATATATATATATATATAATATATATATATATATATGAGTATATATATATATATACACTCATATATTACCCATCCATATATAATATATATATATATATATAATATATATAATAGTAGCAGTGGTATGCGGTTCCAATTGATTTAGACGTAGTACCATAAATGGATGATAATTTCTTCGATTTTAACCAGAGAGCTTAATAGACAAAGTGGAAGTTTAAATGAAGATTTGAAATCTGTGAGTCACTTCCGTAGAGAGAGCAGTTAGTAGTTATACATAGTGTCGACGGAAATAGTCACATTAAACTGAGGCTGCTAGGCCTGGGTACTAACTGTTTGACTGATGTTCCCGTCTTCATCTTCTCAATGGTGCTTGAGGCTTTGTTATTGCGACATCGTGAAATTGTTGTTAGTTTTTGATGGTTTCAAAAAGGTACTGGTGGGTTTCATGACTGTGCTGGATGATTATTCTTTTATCTAGTCTTCTACTGAAAGTTGCTGTTCGTTGTTTGAAGGAGAGGGTCCAATATTTGCTTCGGGCTGAGCCCAATCTTCATCCCCCCCTCGCCTTTATCAGAGCCCCGTACCAGCGCCTAAAATGGACAGATATTTAACATTAAAATTCTTAAATTTTCCAGGTAATTTTGATGAGAATAAAAGCAAACCGTAGCTTATTCTGACGTCTAAAACGTCGTTTTCGAGTAATTTTCTGTGTCTGTGTAGCGTACTGGCTCAGTTCATTGTTTTTGGTATTGTGTGTACATTTCATTTTATTTCATAACATATATTTTTGAAGTTTTTTAGTTTCAACTTAAAACTCGCCTTACATTTTTTTTTCGAAATTGAACTTCAAAAACTGTTGAAATATGCATAGATGGGGTCCATTACCTACAAAATTCACAGGAAATAATTTTTTTGATTTTTTTGGATTTTTTGAGAAATGGTCAAAGATTCAAAACCCACTTTTTTTATTTTTTAAATGAAAAATTGCGATATTTTTTTTTCTGCTCATGCAATCTAGATGAAATTTTCAGAGCATATGTAGTTGAGGGAGATGCACATAGTTTACTTGAATAATTTCTCTGTATATGCGGTAGTTTTGGATTTGTTCTTCGAACAAATTTTCAAAAAAAAAAATTTTTGAAATTTTCTAAACTTTTTCTTTTGAGTAAACAAAAAATTATCTAAGTAAAAAGGATGCATCTCGCCCGACTATACAAGCGCTGTAAATTTGATGTTGATCGGACAAGAAGAAAAAAAAATATCAATATTTCATATATTTCATATTTTTTTTTTTTTATATTGCCCTGAACCCTGAAGACATTTTTTTGAGAGGGTGTTTTTTTTTTCAGGTTCACCAATTATGAAGTGGTAAAATTTGTTGTTTTATTTATCTTTCTTCTTCAATAAAGAGGTACCTGATGAGTTTTTTGTTATCTTTCGTAATTATTTCGGTTTATGTTGAAAGACCTAATGATACAGCCACTAAGCTAGTTGTTTTCGCTGTAGAAGTCGTCTCTTCCACTTCTTTGATATCTAAGTTTTGAGCCTTCGGTTTTCAAGATTAGTTACTAATAATAATAGAGGTTTAAAAAAATAAACGGTTTAACTTATTGGATTTTAGAATTGCATTATAATATATATAAAACTTTGGTTGCAAATCGTAATTGTTGATTAAGTTTTAAAAATTATATATATATATATATATATATATATATATATATATATATATATATATATATATATATATATATATATATATATATATATATATATATATATATATATATATATTATTAATAAAATCTCGTTGTAATTCATGTCTGTGGAAATCCACGAAAAGAATTTATGTTAATTTTTGGTGGGAAAGTCACGACATAATAAAGTGGAAATAAATCGAATAAAATAAAAGATTTTTAAGAGATATTTACATAATAAGATATAAAATATTTATATAATATAATATAAAATACTATATTATAATAGAAATTATATAATTTATGATACAGCTATTAAAAAAACTAAAATATGAAACTTAATATTACAAGTTATAAAAGTTATATTACATGATTCAAAAATATAAGAGATATTTAAATAATAAGATTTAAAATTATATATATAATATGATATAAAATACTATAATTAATTATATAATTTATGATACAGCTATTAAATAAAACAAAAATATGAAACTTAAAATTACAAGTTATAAAAGTTATCCTAGACTTCATTTTCTTTTAGAACTTCTAAATTTTAGAAGTTCTAAAAGAAAATGAAGTTCTAGGATAACTTTTATAACTATTCAGGGAAGGGGTGTTGCACACCAAAGTTTCATCCGCTAGCGCTAATTACGCAGATAAGCACAGACGCAGGCTTTAAAGTGAGGGAGATTAAATTCAGCAGGGAACACAGAAGATGGAAGAGAATTCCACAGAACAGAGTGGCAGGAAGGAAGGAAGCACCGCAGCGAACTAGCCTGGAGTTACCAAGATCCACACAAAACTCGTGCGCAGACACAACATACCAAGTTTCCATATATAATATATATATATAATATATATATATATATATATATATATATATATAATATATATATATATATATATATATATATATATATATATATATAAGATTTATATATATATATATATATATATATATATATATATATATATATATATATATATATATATATATGTGATTCAAAACCTCTGTGACAAACTCGGAGGGCTGATAGAGCAAACGATAAGGAACATTTATTGTTAAATAAGCTATGTTGTATGACGCTTCGCTTCAAAGTTACGGATGATGTAAGGATGTGGCTGTTTCTGCTGTTAAGTAGCCATCACGTGTGAAGCATGCCTCATCGGTAAAACAAGACATGTGCAGGAAGGCACGATATTGAATGCTTGTCCGTTGCAAGAACCCCGGGAAATCGCAAACACCGGTTCGAAGTCGTTTTGCCCCAGTCCTTGTAATTTCCTGTAGGTGATGCATGGAGGCTTTGCTCTTGAAAGGCCCGAAGCACAGACCACTGATTTGAACCCATGGCATGGGCAATGGCACGTGTGCTAGTCGACGGGTCGTTGGCGACTCTCTCAAGCACCTCTTCTGCAAACGCAGGAGTCATCGTATTACGCGATTGCGCGGTCTTCCACCAATGCACCGGGGACAAAGGGTCCCATTCTTCTCGAAGGCGCTGAATGAAGATGAGCAAACATTGTGTGGTGTGGTGATTTCTGTGTGGAAACCATTCCCGGTACATGAGGTGCGCTCTTCGTCCATTTCCGTTCGCCGCACCGTAACACATCATCATGTCGGTTAACTCGGGAAGAGTGTAGTGATCCATTCGTAATAGATGCCTACACTGTACTGAATCAGCGATGAA
>JABUQX010064922.1:65000-70563 GCA_015478945.1 Trachelipus rathkii
GGTCGAAGGTGCAGTTTTATGGGCTATAAATGTAACTAGGTCAGCTAAGCCTTAAGGGCGATCCTGAAACCCGCCTCCCAGATACATTCCATAACGGAGCGAACTTGATAGGACAGGTGTCCGAAACTCGCCTTGAAGCCCTTATAGGATCCAGAACATTCCATACGTTAGGCATATGGTGTACCGTTTCATGACGTTTAAAACTTTCCATGGGTGGAATAGTCAGTCTCAGTTAGGCATTTTTAGCGGGAGGTTGTCGAAGCCTGCATAGCGTACATTATACAAGGTAAGGTTAAAGCATTCGCAAGTATAATAATAATAATAATAAATATATAATAATAATAATGATAATAATAATAATAATAATAATAATAATAATAATAATAATAATAATAATAATAATGTCCGTGTTAATAATAATAATAATAATAATAATAATAATAATAATAATAATAATAATAATAATAATAATAATAATAATAATAATACCGGCGTTAATAATAATAATATCGTCTTTACAACGTAGAGGATGAAATAAATAAATATATAAATATATATATTATATTATAATATATATATATATATATATATATATTATATAATATATATAATATATATATATATATATAATATATATATATATATTATATCTAAATATATATAATATATATATATATATAATTATAATATATATATTTCGATATTTGAAGTAATACAGTGAGAAAAAAGAAATTCAAAATGCAGCCATCCAAACCTCTGCCTCACTTCGATCTAGCCTCAATCATGAAGCTTTTGGCGGTGAGCATAAAATTTATTTAAATATCCAATAAACAAATTTTATTTCGTTCCTGAATCATGATGATTTAATTACTTAATGTTACTGCCGGTTATATGCTGTAAAATATTTGAAGTAATGATTTTATTAAAATGGAATTTACTTGAATGTTCCAGATCAGACCATTCCATTCGATAATGCCCGAGGGTACCAGTGGAGGTCGAAGTTATGATAGAAAACGCCGGTGATCAAGCGACTGATGATGAGCGAATGCCCCGTCGTCGTATTTTAACTGCTTGTAGACGCTCCCCTGAAAGAGGTGATTCATCTAGTGGTAGCGATGATGATAATGACGATCTCATTGAGGCTGTGGTGAAGTACGAAGCTGCAGAAGCTGAAAGACATGGAGGTGGAGAGAAATGTGGCTCTACACCAGGGGCCAAGGTAGGCTTCTATGCACGTAAACTTACATACTGTTTTACATCTATATATAATATATATATATTATATATATTTTAATATATATATATATATATATTATATAATATTATATAATATAATGATATATATATATTATATAATTATTATATATATAATATATAATATATATTATATATATATATATATATATATATATTAGTGTCGTCACTTTCACATGAGCTACAGTCCAAACGTCTTTACGAAATACTTTCTGACGATGAAGACGAATCCGACCTCGTTAAAGCGGTAATGGACGCCGAGAGGGTTTCAGTTATGAGACATGATGACTTCAGTGATGATGACGAGGAAGGTCTCGTGGACCTCGTGACGGCTCAAGAGAGAGCTCACAGCAGCGGTACTAGTGCAGGGTTTGGCCAAAATCCGCCGAGTCGTATGGTGAGTTTCTATACATAACATGTTTATTTCATACTCAGTAGTATATAAATTATATATATATATATATATATATATATATATATATATATATATATAATATATTATATATAATATATAATATATATATATAATAATATATAATATTATATATATATATATATATATATATATATATATATATATATATATCGTCTCTTTACAGCGTGGTAGACGGCCCGAAAATAACCTAGAACAGCCTATTAATGATAATAATAATGCTGAAGGCGATGATATTTTTCTTGCTGCAGTCTTGGATCTGGAAAGAAAATTAGGTATGAATCGCGAGATGTCTACCACCCTCATGGAATCAAAAGCCAAGGTAAGACTGCATTGACACTTGAATTATTATATCCGTCGAACTATGACTGAATTATTAATGTAAGGTTGTAATATTAATGTAAGGATGTAATATTAAAGCAAAATTTCACACAACACACACACCACACAACACACGCACACACCACACACACACGACACACACATTTCACACACACGCAACTTATATATATATATAAATATTATATATATATATATATATATATATATATATATATATATATATATATATATATATATATATATATATATATATATATATATATAAACAATCTGTATACAGATGGCTGTCGATGGTGATGGTTCATGGCTCAGCGATGCTGAAATTCTAAGAGCCGTCACGTCATACGATGAGGCTTGTGGTGCTACAGGTTCTCCCCCACGTAAACGACGCGCAGTTGATGTAGAAGGTAGCCCCACCCCTATGACAGGTGGTGGCTTTAGTGGAGACCTCGATGATGATGTAGAGATGCATGATGTTCAAGCCACCCCCCGACCCCTCCCCACATCTGGAGCGAGTATTTCCCCCAAGACCTCTTCGGTAAGCATTCATAGTTGTCATTCCGTGTGTGTAATATTATTATTATTAATATTAAATTATTATTATTATTATTATTATTAATTATTATTATTATTATTATTATTATTATTATTATTATTACCAATTATTATTATATCTATTACCAATATCGACTAAAATCTTTTTTTTTTTTTTTTTTTTATTATTTTATTATTATTATTATTAATTATTAATTTTTTATTATTATTATTATTATTATTATTATTATTATTATTATTATTATTATTATTATTATTATTATTATTATTATTATTATTATTATTACTACTGTTATTATTTGCTAGAGCTTATTATTATTATTTATTACTACTGTTATTATTTGCTAGAGCTTATTATTATTATTATTATTATTATTATTATTATTATTATTATTATTATATTATATATTATTATTATTAAAATACTTATATTCTCTCTCTCTCTCTCTCTCTCTCTCTCTCTCTCTCTCTCTCTCTCTCTCTCTCTCTCTCTCTCTCTCTCTCTCTTCTCTCCCTCTCTCTCTCTCTCTCTCTCTCTCTCTCTCTCTCTCTTGTACCCTGCAGAGTGTGAGGACCTCCGAGCCTATAAAAAGTAACCGCGCAGGTCGAGCTGTTGATGATGGAGCTGTAGCTGGGCCATCCAGTGAACCTGAACCTCTCCCATTCACTGCAGATTTGCTTAATGTCACTAGCATCGCATCTACGAGGAATTCAGGTATAATCGACACACACCGCTACAGGGTCAGAATTGACGAGCAGGGTGTGTTCAGAGAAGGGAGGGATATTAATGATACATTCTTAGGTGTAATACAAAGTGTCATAGCATTCCTGCGACGTGAAGTAACCAGCCAACAATGCGGGGTGCGCGTATGGTTCACATTCCAAGGTCGCAATAACAACGAATATTTCGTTCGTATCCCCTACAGAATGATGAGTACTGAAAATCTAGCCCGATATCTAGCTGACCGTTTGTTAAAGGCCTTCAAGTCGGGTGATAAAGCATTGTTCAATCAGTTCGATGTAGAGGTGCAAGTTTTGCGTAAACCGTCAGGTAATGGGCCTATCGTGCCTTCATCAGTAAACTTTATAAGTGACCGCATTAATAAAGTCCAAACCCGTACAAGCAATGAAGACAGAAACGCTAAAAGCAGTATCGGATGCGGCTACAGAGCCATAGCTGCATGCCATAAGCTTTACACTCTTCCACCCCCTGTTCCTGGAGTCGACTATACTCGTACCATAAGTGATTTTACTCCTGTTTCACTAGATACACTAGGAAAGGATATTGCCCACAAGTGTAGGTTGGAGTATGAAGATCCTATGATCCCTGAACATTTTGCGAAAATAGAAAAATATTTGAAATGCAGAATATTCGTCTTCGCTAATACTGTACAACACCTCCTCGAGATTGTTTTTAAACCGCATGAACTGGATAGAAGTCTACCCTTATATATAATAGGGTATGATAAAGTGAATACCCACTACTACTACCCGTTTCCGAAAGACACCATCAAACTCGCTATAGGCAGTATAGATGCAACATTAATTAGAGGATCCATTCTGTGCAATCTCTGCTATAGCTTCACAGACAATATAACTAAACATTTAAACGAGGAATGCACTGAGTATAGATGTACACAGTGTCTTACCTACGCTTGTAAAGGGAAACCTGGTGTTAATGCTGCACTTCAGCATTGCAATGACTGTAACAGGGACTTCTACAATGATGAATGTTTCAGGCTCCATAAAGAACGTACTTGCAAGAAACTCAGAGTGTGCACCCTCTGCGATGAGATAATGATGGCTGACAAGAAAGGAAATCATTGGCATGACTGTACACATATCCAATGCGGTGTATGCAATGAAAAGTATGGAGCCGACGGATCTAAACATGAATGTTACATGAAGAAGATTAAGTTCCCACTGAATAGCTGCTATGAAAAGAACAGGTTATTACCTTTTTTTATTACGATATTGAAACATACAACAAGTAATTTATCAGCGCATATGATGGTAATAATCGTAAACTGTCCACTGCATGCTCCCATACCTTCTAGTGGAGGTTGCATCTTTGTGTGCTATGAGTATGGGGGAAAGAATCTCGGTATGAAATAATGCGGAAATGTGTGGTACCTCAAGCGGATGGAGGTCTTTTAATATCTGGATTCCTTAAACTGAAGAATGATCAGAGATGCCCTGTAGACAGTTCATAATTATTATTCTCTCTTCATAAGTTCCTCTGAGTTCACACAAGAAAGGCTGAAAATAGTAGTTGCTGCAACACACGGCGGGGACAGTTTTGATAACACAGTTCGTGTATAGCAGAACTGCTGGCCCGTCCTGGAGCAAACATCATCTCTTCCAATCCTGTGAAGAGAGGCACCAAAATCATAACGCTGACTGCTAATCGTAACATTTATTTCAAAGACACCCTACTGTTCATGCCTTGCGCATTGAAGAAGTTACCTAAGTGCATGGATCTTGAAGGTAGTGTGATTAAGGGATTCTTCCCTTACAGATTCCTAACTGCGGATACCTTGAATTATAAGGATGTAATCCCTGGAAGAGAAATGTTTGAAGTAGACCGCATGAGCGACATCGAGAAGGACGAATTTGAAAAATATATATATATAATTTTAAAACAATTCATAAATATTCATAAATAACCTAAATATTCCTTTTTTATAGCATATCAGATTTCATCTCTGGGTGGAGGGAAAGGAATATTTCTGTAATTTTTTTTTAATAAAAGTTATTATTATTCTTGATGAATGTGCAACCATAGCATCCCTCTGTTTTACGATCTTTAAGATGTGGTTCATGCCTGAGAAGTCACTCGCACATATAGGCCGATCCGATGAGGGAAATTATTCGTTCGAAGGGATTAAATGGATAAACTTTATGGAGTTGTACACAGGCCGTCGTATTGAACATGCTAGGAACGGGGGAGAGCGAAAATTCAAGATAAAGAATAGATTC
>JABUQX010064923.1:0-53602 GCA_015478945.1 Trachelipus rathkii
AACATGTACACACCAATACATCCCCATATCATGAGCATACATATCATACATCCACATTACTTGAGCCATTGACATCACACATACATTACATACACTATAGTACCAATACATAGCATACATAGCATACATAGCATACATAGCATACATAGCATACATAGCATACATAGCATACAATACACTACATACATACACTACATACATACTATTTACACTCACACTAAACTGATACTGATTAATACATAAGCATACCTAGTAACATCATATCGATACCTACATACAATTATGCATACATTCTATATAATCATTACAATTACATCTTTTTTATAAAACGTTAACTATATTAAAATTACATAAATACATACATACATTACATACATACATACTAATTATGACATCACAAATAATTAAATATCATGACTTCTACATACATACTTATTACATACATACATAAAAACGCGATAATGTATGTATGGGTATTAATGTAAATGAAATTTGTAAAATTTTTTTGAGTTCTAAATATCACATATTTACTTTAAACTATTTTAAACAATTTTTTTTTATATAGAGACTTTATAATTGTATATTTTGAGAGCCACATTGTGTAAAGAAAGTTGGATGTGGTATACTTTAAGTAAATGTAGAGGATAATATAAATGTAATATATTTGAAAATTTATCAGATAGAATATGACTCAGTATATAGGTAAATAAAGTTAACGACTTGTTTGAATATAATCCGACAGTAAATCTTAATAAATAACTTGTTGATAGAGAATGGATATCGAATGAATGGGTGAGTATAGATTATGTCAATCAGCATTTTTTGATTCATGTGAAGTGATAAGTTTAAGACGACAAGCGGATAAACAAACGCACACTTTTTTCAATAACTCCTCTTGCTCTTACATATAATAAACTCAAAAAGGAACCGCATTGTGTGAATATGCTGCTTTTATTTTAGCATTGTTGAAAAAACCGACTCTTGGCTACGGTATCAATAATGAAGATCTACACTCCATGTACAAGAAGGAAACAACTCATAATATGCTATATTTTAAATTCTGAGGAAGTATAAGTGTTTCTTATAAGCAGTTGGTGAAATTGGTTTGAACACTTATAGAGCCTCACGCTGTCTCGAGAGTGAGAAAATATATTCTTTTCTATTATATTATATTAAGTAGATATAAATATCCCATTTATTAGACAGTACATATGTATGTTATTATATAATATCTATAATTTCGTATTCTTGATTTAGAGTTTCACGTGTAATTATCTTAGAACACCTTTCATACTTAGTAGTCATTTTCTCAGATTTTCTCCATCTTTAGTTCTAAATAATCTTAAGATATACCTTCAAATATGTACTCTCAGATGCCAACAAATTGATAATGGTCAACTAATAGTTAAAATACGTAAAGGATTGTTTTTTGCGTTTTTATTAAGTTCCATAGCGTAAGATATTCTTTGATAATTAAAAATGATCATTTTAATTAAGGGACTTGCTCCTCATAATTGTATATTAGGGCTATAAATACAAATTAATTTATGTTGTCACCGACTTTTATATATCTACTTATTCACTACACTTCTGAAAAGAGAGAAAAATCTAAATAAAATCGAGATGAAAAGTTAATTGGGTGCCCAATGCTCTGTGTATTGGAAATTATGTGGATGGTATCGGATTGGTTTGTCGCAATACAGAATCAACTAAAAAATATGGTTCTCTTTAATGAACATTGACGTTTTTTCTCCCTTTACATATGAATATATTTAGTATGAGAACAGAATATAATGCATTAACATTTCTATCAGTTTTCTGTCATTCTGAAACCATTCGGGATTCAACAATAAAATCCAATTTGTTGTGTGAAATACTGAAAAATAACCGCAAATTGAAGCTGAGGCTGGCAATAAAAAAGTCATACTTACTTAGATGAGTTTATCGTGCACTGAATCATGACGAAGAAAAATACAATTTAAAACGTAAATATCAGATTTTAGAACCTTTCGAGGAGAGTAAATTATTTGGTTTTTCTTCTTCTTACGTTATCGCTCACAACGATTCTTAATTATCACATTTATTTTCTGTGTTCTGGATGAACAGAAGTTTAAGCAACTAACATTGTTTAATTTCTAACTGTGAGTAGTATTTGTGCTTTGAAGAGACAATTTCTTAAAATACCCCCCTATACCTAATACACTATATATATCATATAATAATTATATATTAATAAATAGTATACTCCAGATACTGTTATATTTCCCTGTTTATATATATACATGGTTCCTGGTGTTTATAGATTGCTCTTGGCCTACCACGGTCATAACTTATATATATATATATATACGTATATTATATATAATCTAAATAAATAAAAAATGTGTAAACACTCGTTTTGTTTATTCGCTACTACGCTTTGTATCGCACTAAAAATAGAATGGCTTCTCATAGTAAATAAATACCCTGTTATTATAGCATTTTAAACTCACATTATTCTCTATCTAATATATCTTACTTTTTTATATATATATACTATAATACGTTATTACTATATTTATATTATATTTTGTTTTATTTGCTTACTTTATTATTCTATTTTTATTTCTTATTGTATATATTTTCTTATATTATTAAAAATACTCTCCTATTTTTTTTACAATTATATTTAACTATTGTGTTTATTAATATTATATTCTAACATATTATATTATATATATATAATTCATTATATTATTTTTCTTTTACATCATATATTATATACTATATTATTTATATTCTATATATATATACCCACCCTCCTACTATTCGTGATCTATTGATCTATTTAAATTATACATATATATATATATACTATATTATCTAATATATATAGATTAATATATATATATATATATTATATATATAATACTTCTATATGTAATTATATATATATATATATAATCATAAAGTTACATAATTTTTGTTTATACATATCACACAGATATAACCAACCACTCATATATAATTTATTTTGTATTTTGAGTACATATATATATTATATTATTGAGTTTTATTTATATTCACTATATTATTATAAAACTTTTATTATTTAGTTTATTTATTTTAGTGATATAAATTTATTATATATAATTATATAATATATTATTTTTTATGTTTATATATATTTTATATATTTAAAAAAATAATTTATGAGCCTAATATACTAATATATGGCAGAGTGTATGTATAATGCCCTACGTCCTTGTTTCTCAATCTCTTTGCTGATTTATTGACAGCAACTTTTGAGCTGAATGCCTGGAGTGCAATGGATCAAAACAATGAAACAATTTTGGCATCGCGAACTATCTTTCAAAGACTGTAATTTTAAACTAAAGAAAGCGTGCCTTGACATACTTAAATGAGTCATTGCACCTCCAACACGAGTCAGGCACTCAAATGAAAAAAAAAAGAGAACAACCACATCGACGTATGTCTATTTTTATTAACAGAGAAGGGATACCTGATTTAGTAATGTACGAAGAGGGTATGTAAACTCTCTCTTCATAATTGTACGCACACCACACGATATCAACACTGAAATCGCTTCTTTACAAGGCACAATAAACATTCACCTGTACGCAACTATGTACAAACTCCTTCCAACAACCACATCATTTACATCTGTATATACCACCAACTACACGTATATAATTATATATTATATATATATTAATATATATATATATATATATATATATTATATTATATATATATATATATGTATAATATTATATATATAATATATATATAATATATATATATATATATATACCGTGATCTAATTGATTACTTAATAGAATCTTCAGTACTATATATATAGATTATATATATATATATTATACTATAATATATATTCGTATTGATCATGACAATTGTTTATCATAGAGATTGAATTATTTAGTAATTATCTCACTAATATAGATCTAATTTATTTTGGTATTATAATATAACTAAAATATATATATATTACTATATATAAAAATCACTCTTCTTTATACAAAATCATATTATTATTAATTATATATTATTAGTTTTAAATATAAAGATTTTCACAAAATTTACCGTATATATATATTTTATCACATACTACTAAAGTACGCTATAAAGTAAAATCTAATAATATCAGTTAAAAATATTCAGTATAAATAGCTAGTAAATCAGATAAATCAAGTAAATCAAACTGTCAACCATGACCCTCCTACCTCATAAATATGCAGTAGATCTATTGGATCTATGAGAATTCTAAGTTGATTACTATGTTGATTCAAGTTAATATTCTCTACTAACCTTATTACTTAATAAACTTTTTATTTATTTTGTCTTGGAAATCTTTTCTTTTCAATCTGTTTTGTTTTATTACATTGAATATAAATTTAATTCTATATATTATAATTGTTATTTACATATAATATAACTTAAAATAAATTGATACTATAGATTTTACAATATTACCCTAGCTATAAACAGCTAGTATTAAATCTAATATATAATGATTAAAATCAGTGTTTTGTAAATATCTTACTCAATAATCGCTTAATAATCCCATGATCTATTGAATCTATTGTAATTACTACATTGATCTATTTGAGAAATTCTTGAATTATATTTCATTATATTAGATAAGAATAATTATTATTTTGTATAAATATAACATAACATATAAATAAAAATCATTATATATTTTATATATTTATATTATTATTTATGTATATCATTATGTTTATTTCTTCCTTAATTTCTGTAACACATTAATGAGTTTATTTACTTATATAAAATAAATTTATTACATTTATTTTAAGCGAATAATTATTAGTATTAAAAAAAGTACAAATATATAACTATATTTTATAACTATATTAATACTTAATATATAAATAAACATAGATAATAAATATGAATATATATATTTCAAGTTAAAATTAGTTATATTAAATCAAATTTATTCAAGTCTGTCATGGTACACACCTCTATATAATATACAATATTATATACCCTAATTATACGAGTTAAATAGAGTATAATCTATATATATTGATTATTATATATTATCATATTGATCATTGATTACTTAAATTAGATCTATTTATGATCTATATTAGAATCTTATATATATTGAAACCAAGTCATAATTTATATAATATATTACTATATCATAATTTTCATTAGTATAAATACATAATATATACTAAAAATAAATATATTATTACTTTGTCATTTTAGATTGAGTTTTATTTGTTGTAAATATAATTATTACTTAATAGTTTCTGGTTTCTACTGTTCCTGACATTATGAGGCATATTTGGTATGAATATATATGATTATGTTGATTATATATATATATATATATATATATATATATAGTATTGTTGGTGGGGGTTAGTGGATATGGATTCTTCCTATGTATATATGAGTATATGCTATAGTATATATCAAGCGATTATATGATTGCTGTACGTTATTTAGGTACGACTTTGCCTTCAAGAGTTTAACCTCAAGAGTAGGTGAAAATGTTCTTTGTCATTGCTAATTTTTTTACAGCAGTAGTTTTGCCCATGTTTTATCGCTCTACGTTTCTCGCTCTGTTCCGCCGAGAAGGATCGGTAGGGAATATATATGTTAAGACAAGTAGTCATATTGCAAATTGTTTTGGTGGCATGAAATCTCTCGCGTTTAATAGATTAATAATCATATCCTCAGAATGTGTATATCACAGACTAGTTTATTCAACTTTAAAGTTATGATAAAATGTGAGAAAAACTGCAATCTATA
The DNA here is from genome assembly GCA_015478945.1 of Trachelipus rathkii. Classification (NCBI taxonomy): domain Eukaryota; kingdom Metazoa; phylum Arthropoda; class Malacostraca; order Isopoda; family Trachelipodidae; genus Trachelipus; species Trachelipus rathkii. Next base: position 5,812 of record JABUQX010064923.1, read on the forward strand.
AACTAACTTTTTCAAAAACACACGAAGATAGAATATCAAAACTCACGAGAGAGAAAAAGAATATTGAAGACCTCTCGAATAGTTACAAAAAAAATGCAATGAATCAATTAAAAATATATATATATTTTATACACCTAATTAAAGATGAACGTATTTTGAGAGTCTTTGTCACGAAGATTTTTGGCTATTTATGATATAGAGATGAAAAGAGCATACCCAATACCATCACTCCTATTATATATATTATTCTTTCTCTTTTATATTTTTTTTTTTTTGTAATCACAGCCTGCATCGAAGACATTATATTTACTGACTCTACTTGCATGTTATACTCAGCATTTTCATTATGTCTTTTCATACTTCATGTTGTTTTTTTACTTATTTTCTTATATTATGTTTTCCATTTATTAATTTAATCTTATATGTTTATTCCCAACTTATATCTTCATGTATTATTTATGCTTTTGACATATATACAGTTCTAAACCACAGTGCATCTGAATGGCTTTTAGTTCTCTGGAGAATTGAAATAATAACTCTCATTGAATTTTAGGTTCTTTTTTACATATGGCAATATCACATACAATACCATACATACAAACTTTCATTAACTGGCTCCTAGGAATTCTGACAATACAACTCATAAACCTGCAAAAAGAAAAATTACAGGGATTAATAAGATCAAACACTCAAATAAACATATACATACATTTACTATACATTACATATTATCTATCGATACATTATCATACGATACATAATCATTACATACAGTATTATAAATTATTTATTGTTTTAGGTGTACTAAGCAAAATATTGGAAATTTTTGTTAATACACTTAAATATACATTTTTAAGAATTCTATATAATTTTATAATATAATTTAGAGATATGTAATTTTCTAACATGATTTAGGATAACAAGAGTGGATGGATGCCTTAGAAAGAGAGGGAAAAATGTAAATGAGAAAGAACAGAAGAAAGACAGAAAAGGTTTGAAAATTTATCAAACCCAAGATTGAAAGACCTATAGGATTAAGATTAAGATTATAGGAGTATAGGATTAAGGTTATAGGATGAATTTTGGAGTTAGATGGTCGTCAGCTATTCTGATTTTGTTTAGAAGAGAGTTTTAGTGACAGTTGAAGGTTGATATGTTTAAAAAAATAATATCAAAATGAGTAAAATTATACTCGGATATTTTTTACACTCTGGAGAGTTAGTCTGCTCTGATAAAATTAAATCTTAATATTCCAGGTAATTTTCTAAGGATCTTCCTTATAATTTTTTTAATTTTTAGTAAATTTTTATTGATTTTAAGTTTTGTTTTATGATGGATGAAAAGTACAAAAGTGTTAAAATTAAATTAAATTAAATTAAATTAAATTAAATGTTAAAATTAAATTAAATGTTAAAATTATCAATAACATTAAATCTAAATAAATATAAATTATGAAATTTTCTCTACCTGTATTTCTTAAACTCTATCTCAAGAGCGGCCTCTGCTCGTCTTTGCTATTTAGATCCCATCAAGTACAGTAATTAGCATTTGTGTGTTTTATGTAACATATGCTAGTATATAAATTGGCTCTCTACCTACTCTTATAATACAAAAATGTTACAGTATGGATGATTTGACCGATTCAAAAGTTCGAAATATTTTAAATAATTAGTTTAAAAAATACATTTATATCAATAAAAATTAATATATATAGCAATATCTTTAGTCGCTCAAGGAGATTAAACTCAATCAGAGAAATCTGTTATTATATAGTATTATAAGTATATACTCAAGATATTAAGAAAAGTACAGAAGTACAGAGAGGGGGGTTTGGTTGGTGGGGACAAGTAAATTATCTTAATTTTAATCTTATCTTTTATGCCAACCTCCCAAAAGTAAAACCATACTATATAACGAGATGGTTATTAAATTAATTTATTATATGTTACCACTTACTATTTAACATACTATATAATTATGTTTTTATCTTAGTGTATCAAATATTTTAAAGAACAATTCTATATTTAATAATTAATTATTATTATTATTAATTTATATTATTTATATTCTTTAAACATAAAATTTCTTATTATATATAACGAGTGTTTTTCTATTTTTAATTCTTAATTCTTACTTGCATTATTAAATTCTAATTTAAACTTCTATTATTATTATTTAATATTATACCTAATTAGAGTCCCTTTTTTTCTATAATTGTAATTATTTTTCTGTATTTATATTATATTATAATTATTTTGTTTATTAAGAGAATTAGACCTCTTTTTTTAATTATATATTATATATATATTTATTTAATATTATAAAAAACTATATAATATATATTGGTATATATATATATTAATAAATTAAATAATAAATATATTAATATATTTAATATTATATATATATATATATATATATATAATTTATATATATATATATTATATTATATATATTAATTATATATTATATATATTAATATAATTAATATATAGTATATTATATATATATATATATATTAGAGGTATATAGCTATATCAAAATAAGAGAATCACTATACATTCATAATAATTTATATATATAATTATTATTTATACTATCAATATATAATATTATATATATATATATATATATATAATTATAATATATATATATATATAACACACATATATATATATATATATATTATTATATATATATTATAATATATATATTTATATATATAATACACATATACACACATATCAAATATATCTATATATTATATATATATATTATATATATATAATATATATTATATTACTATATATATATATCTATATATAATACACTACTCAATATTCAATCAACTACACATACACACTAATCATTATTATTACACAATATTATTATATAGACTCACACTTATTTATAGATAAACTTTACTTAATACATTAGCCTAATACTGGCAAAATTCATATACTGATTAACTTAAACTTACTGATTCTCCAAGTTAAATAAGTATATATATCCCATTATATACCAGCAATATATATAAATGTAATATATATATAATATATATATAGAGCGTTACAAAACGTATAACTACTATATTGTTCACACTTTATTTTCAGAGCATATCTCTAACATATACTAATGTTAATTTTACATTAACACTTAATATAAATATATATATCTATAAGATAAGACGGCACCTTTATAATCGAGTATATATATAATTCAACATATTTATTAGAGTCCCCTGGAAGACTTTCATTCTGAGTAACCACAGAAAAATAGGATCTTGAGCACAACAAGGACCTCGTTAGTGGTATATGCAGTATATTAATATTCGCCATATTGTAACGTTAAACAAAAACAGTTCTCGCCCACTATATTATAACGTTCGGAGTCTGAAGACGAAAACCTCAATATCCAGATCTGAGATACCTAATGGCTAGAAGAGCTCATATAACATATTGTTTTCACCACATTTAATTAATAAATGATAGTACTATCAATAGAATTCAATATGATACTATAAGTAGGAATATATAATGTATTATATCAACGACAAACCTAACACTGTTGTGGGTAACAACCATTTGTGACGCAACTAATTAAATACTTATTATAAACATTAACAAGTTTTCAATAACTCACTACTCATTAACATATCCAGTAAAGTAAACTATAACTTTTTACAATAACAAAACGGAAACTATCATATTTTCAATTTTCTTTGTTTTACCTCCCTCTAGAATTATATTTACCTATATATCTAGATTAAGAAATTTATATATTTTAATTACCAACAGATTAATCAATATATTATTTACTATTCAGTAATTTATTAAATACAATATTACGTTAAAATTTTAAGAAAACTTAACACAAGCTTGACTTCAAAGATGCGTTTTCTTTTTAATTCTTTCTCATTAACATAACTCAATATCTCAGAAAATCACTATACTATATGAGCAATCATTAATAATAAATACTAAATAGGGTTATTAATATCATCTAATACCTTATTATATAGTAACATAATATATATATAAATATATATATATAAAACATAAGTTCTTTGAATAAAAATATATATCTAAATAGTAAATATATAATATTGTAATTATATATAATAAGTTAGATTAAACCTAAAATTTAAAAAATATAGACAGTATATTAAATTTACAGTTATAAAATATCAATCATATATAGTATGGGCAGTATGTGCCAATGTGGGAGTTGTGTAATTAGGTGCGATTTCCACCTTGTATACTCATACATATATATATATGTATATATATATTGTATTACAATATGAGCTGTATTTTCGTAATTATGTATTATCATTTATTTATCTATATAAATAAACATAACTCACAAAAATATATATATAAGTATCTTTTTATATATAAATATTATACTATATATACGTATACTATATTATATATATATATATATATACGAGAATATTACAATAATAACAGATAAAAATCAAAATAATTTCTGTCCTACTAATTTGTCATTAAACCTAAACATAACATACCTGAACTAATATAAGATATAATAATATATTATATATAATTATAGTACATATAAATCAGATAAAATTTTATATTATAATAAAATCTATATATTATATATATATATTATTTAAAACTAATAATAAAAAAAGATAAAAATAAAAAATTTTAAAAAAATAAAAATAAGATTATATATATTAAATATATTATGTGTTGGTATACTATATATATATATATATATATATATATATATATATTATAATATTATATATATAAATATATATTTATATATATATATATATATATATATATATATTATATATATACATATATATTATATCATATATATATATATATATATACCATATACGTAGGCTGTAATTAATATTAACTCTTAATAAATATATATATATAAACCAAAATTAACAATAATTATTTTACCTCATTATACAGGACATGCTAACATTAACAATATAATACAAGTTAAGTTCTGACTATAATCAACATATTTAGTAACACAAAAACGTATAAATACTACTCGCACACTTTTTTCAAAAGCATATCTCTATAGGTTCCTTCTCATAAAGAGACTTATATAGAGTAATTTTACATATAATATATATTATTATATAATTATACATATATTTATATAATATAGAGAGTACTATAATATATATATTTATAATAAAACAAATATTTTAAGATACATATAACGGCTAAGTCATATATATTATACAATATTATATATATACATAACATATATATATAATATATAATATATAATATATAAACGCTTTAAAGGCATAATAGTACAGTATATAATATACCTATATATATATATATATCATATTACTATACCAAATTATTATTATACCATATTAACTCTAAACTTTTCGTATATATTGGATTATTAAATAACATAAAAAAAATTCATTATATACATAAACTACCTATCTTATTTAATATGAGTACACATATCTAAATTATACTTTTATTTTATATAAAAGTTTACTCACATATATATACATATATATACTAACAATAAATTTCAGGACATATATATTAATAAATAAATAAGTATTTTTAACTATATATATATACTAAATAAAACACTCAATTAAATAAATAAAAAATTATATATAACAAATATTTCTTGTATTTTACACTGACATAACATAAAAATAAGGTTCTTTTATTATAATATGCTGACCTATTATAGTATATATAATACATATATTACTATATTATATATATTACTAGCATATATATATATAATATATGACTATTGAATCATATAATTATAGTATATTCAATATGGATTTATTTCATATATATATAAGGCGGTATTGGGTGGGTAGGGTAGTCTTAATTACTAAACTAGAAGGGTATATTGAATTTATTATAACATAGGCCTCAGAAAACCATTTTAAGGCTGTTATACTTAGGAGAGAGAGATTATAAATACTCTATAATATTTAAAATAAATCTTATTATAAATAACTATACGCTTATATATGTGTATTATATTTCATATTATAATTATTACATAAAAGTAATACTATTAATTTATTAATAATGTTAATGCATTAATTATTAATATTAGTAAAATTATTTGTTTTATTTATTTTCTAGTTATTGATATATTTTTCTTGTAACGTGAATTATGTATTAATATGTTTTGTCACAATTATTCGTTGGGGAATTTGATATTTAAACGAGGTTATTGAATGAGTTTACGTTTTTGTATATTTTGTTCATGTAAGATTGTCTCTGTTTTCTACACCATTCTCTTTGCTTGAGACAGTTTACCATTAAGATATAAAGACTTAAGCCTGCTAAAGGGTGAAAAACAAATCGAATTTACAATGGTGATACTTTGGTCCCGACTTTGAATCATAGCTGTACATTTAAACAAGGGAAATTGCGTGGCCTTGACTATACTTTAAATGAGTCATTAGATTTCCGATCTGTCGAATCGCTATGATAAAACGCGGACAGACATGATTGTATTGATTCTATTATTGTATTATACAGTAGAGGAGAGCTTTGTAGTAGTATTGGTGGTGATACTGTGCAAGCTAACTTAGAGACATTCACAGTACAGATCAGCTCATCACACCCAATATATTTTGATTAGCATTCGTATGTTACCATTTCACAACTGTACACAATAGCACAATTATATACAAACTCCTCTAGAACAACTATTATATCACTTACAATTGACTCCGATTACACGTAAACTATAGATATTGAGATATATAATGTCACTTAGTTAATAATAAAAAGTTAGTGAATATAATATATATATATAGGTATATACGTTATATATTATTGGTACAAACAACTCACATATTAGTGTTTAGGTATATAGTATATTTATATTAATATTATATTATAAAATATTTGTACATATATTATAATATAAATCATTATATATATATATATATATTAATACTATGTCCCCTAAAGATAGTATAAACATATATATGAATATATGCTATGAAAATTATTTCATGTGATTATAATTATTTTCTGTTTAAGTAAGATAATATTATAATTATTATTTTATATAACTATTATATTTATCGCCCTTGTAATGGAGTATATTGTGTTATATAGATGAGTATATCTTAATATATATTTGTCTAGTATATTGAGTTATAATATACATTTATATGTCATTACCTATGAATAAGTTTATCAATAGCGGTATATATATTTTAATTATTATATAGCTATTATTAATTAAAATTATAATATATAACTTTATAATTATGAAATAATTACAATTAATACCATATTATTATATATATATGTCATATAATATGGTTTTGTGCTAGATGTGATTAGTATATAATATATTACAATAATAGAATAATTTATATTATTTTTAGTTAGTTTATGTTTTAATTATTATCATATTATATATATATATTAAATTATATATATATATATATATCATCCTCGAATATTGTTATAAATATAATCAACAATATAATAATGTATAATAATGTATAAATATATATTATATAAGAATATATATATTATTCTAATAATCAGATACTTACAAATAGGATCTGATCAACATATGTTGCTAAAGAGGATGTTGCTAAGCCCTCACATTTACCTTTTGGGAGAAGACGCAGCGTGCATTGCTTATATTAGACTGACTCAGTATATGGACAAGTAAGTTTTAGTTGTGTATTTGTTTTTAATAACTTTATATTCAGTCTTATTGTTGTTGGAGTTTTGTGTATTTTGTGTCCTTAGACGTGGGTATGCGACTTACTTAAAAGTATTGAAACTTAGTCGAGTTGCAGAGAGAAATGAATGCTTTAGAAAATATGAAGGAATTTAGGATATGTTGATTTTAGTTGCGAAAAACACTATATGAACGGAGAAATGCTTGTTTATTGTGGCGATGACTTCTAAGTGTTGCCGATTCTTGAAAAGTTTTTTTTCCCTTTCCTTCATATAAGCAGAAGTTTTTACTGGATAAGGAGTTTCAAATATGGAGATAAGATTGTAATGAAAAGTTTTTTAAAGTCAAAATCTGACAAGAAGGTGAAGACGGTCCTCTTTAAAGATCGAAAATATGGAGTGTGTGAGAGGTGGGTGGAGTCGATTAGTTTCTGGATCTCGTAAAGGCGAAGCAGGGGTATACAAAGAATCTTAAAAGCGCATTTATTTTTTTACAGTTCAAATAAGCCAGTTGTCAGAACGCGAAATCCCTTCCTTTTAAATGGAATATTCAAACTTTGTGAGACAAGATATTTGGTACAATCTTTAATCAAACGTTTACTTCAACGCAAGCAAATGAGAGGTCTCTTTTCATGGAATACTAATAGATTGGCTTCATCTGCTGTTCTGTGAAATATTAGTTCACGAATGCAGGGTGGACAGCTTGGCTTCGTGTGTCGCTTAATAGATCTAAAAGTAATATCAATCAATTGTGGCAGGATTTCGAATCTCCTCTTTTCAAGCTTAATATGTATTAGCGAATACAGGGCATAAACAAAGACTCTCTACATCTTACGATCCTGTATTCGTTTAGTATAACGAAATGAAGAAACACTCGCTCGAATCCATCTTTATCGGATAGTAGTATGTAAATCATGAGAAGAACGCGTCATCTTTCTGTTTGTTAAAAAAGAGAGTAGTGATGATGGCATACAGTTAATGTGCTCCAGTCGAATCATGGTTACTTGCGCCTGGAAATTTTGACAAATTCTACAATGCTATAAGCAGTGAGAACCGTTACATAATCGTGCATAATATCTAACAAGCAAATATATTTGGTCAAAAATATGTAAATGTATTAGCTTTTGGTATGGAGTACTCTCCTGTCATTTATACATGGTCTAAGTAATCACCTCGAATATTGAAAAACATTACTTTGTTAATCAAGTGCATGCATGATATACTGGAGATCCTTGTTATCTTCGAGTAGGATAATCCTTCAAACCTGGGCTACGGGGCTGGAGCAGAGGTCGGCAATTCTTGTTTTTAGCTCTAACAGAATGCGAAAAGATAAAGTTGAAATTAATTCTAAAAGGGTATATTTATCATGATCTACCTTATAAAAAAAGTGCATAGGCCTAACTAACATAAATAAAAAGATAGTCTAAATTTATATCGTCCTAATCTCTTATAAACTGATATCATGTCCATCGGAAGGATAATTGCCAGACAAAGAACTTGCCAAAACAGAAGCCACAGTCTTCTCATTTTTGTTAACATTACAAACTTTCGCAGGAATATAAGCATAGATTATTTAATACATCTTTAAAAAGCAATCCATTCTTCAACTTATCCAATAGTGTTTATTGGGTTGTCAAATATTATCAACGATGAGATGAAACACTCAAAATTGATCTGATTATTTGAAACCCTTAGAAAGCCAACAGGGAAACCGATCAAACTGAAGATCTGTAAAGCAGGAAGGACAGAGCTTGTCGTTAATGTATTAAATTTTCATAAGCATTCAATTACAGGCAGGTGATGTAGTACGCTTGCAGTTCTCATCAGTAGTATTTCTCGATGAGAGTTCCTATTTCCATTCTGAAATTCTTGAAGCCAAAACTTTGGCACAAAACTAGGAATCTAATGGTAAAGCGGATTCCCCAACACACTCACTACATTAATGACATCCCGCTTAACCAACCGACCTATCATTCATCCTTTCCAATGACCAAACCATCTCAAACGTACTTTCATTTATTCCCTCTCATTTATCCTTTTCTTTACACCTACTAAAAACCATCTAATCGTCATATTCTCATTTTATCATTCTCTCACACCTACAGCCAATGGACTGAAGATTCCCTTCTAAACCACATTTGAACTTTTAGATCCTTAATACTCTTATCCAGACGATAGTCTCTCACACTTTAACTTTAGCCACAGGCACAAATACCCTTAAAGTAAGACCCTAAGCGCACCTCAAGACATAGATTCCCCTCCTTTACAGTCCCACCACGATTTAAATTGATCAAACCACCTTTCCTGTCCATCACCAACTTTTCCCTACTACAACTCCATCATTCGTTTCCCTTTCATTAGGGCATATACCTAAATATTTTAAACTCAGACACTTGTTTCAAGCTGTTCACATCTAACATAACTTCACACCGAGGACTGTCCTCACTCACAAACCATAACCTTACTCTTTTATCTATATTTACATTCAAACCCCCTTCTTTTACACCCACACCCTGCCAAATCTCCTCTACCAAATCCTTTCAAACACGACTCCCTTCAGATTCACCACCCAAAATCCAGAATTCATCGGCATTATAGGTAGGGCACCCTCCCTTCACCTCCATTCTCCATCAATTCTAAACACCAATTACTGCCACCCTCCCAATCATATACCCAAGTTGAAATAACCAAGGAGATCCATAGCAACATCCTCGCCCTCAACTCCGCTATTAAATTATTAAAAATCCAAATTTCTACTATTAACAACTTACCTACTGACACTGCCAACTGTCGCACATTCATACTTTTGATCCCATTCAGCATCACTCACCAACACCATATATCACTACACCTGCATAGAGCTTCCCTATAATCCCAGTCATACGGCCTGTTGCAAATCCATAAAACCTAAAATAAGTTATTCTTCTTCATAGATTCAGATAACTCAATCAATTTTGTTTCAAATGTAAAGATTGATCCACAACATCCTTTACACAACCTCCAAAACGCAAACCTTGTTTCTTTACCATCATCCTGTCAGTCACTCGACGCACTCTTTCCGACCAAATACCCAGCATATATCTTCCCTACAACACTCATAAACCAATCCCCCTCTATAATTCCTACGTTCCCCTTATCTCCCCTAACCTTAGAATATAAGTACTATTTACTCTTTTTCTCCATATCCCCTCGCCTCGGGAACCCGGTTGTGGAGTCCCGGTTCAAAAATTTTCCGACCACGACTCCACCTCTTCAAAATTACCGACTGCCCGACTCCGACTCCACCGACTCCGACTCCCCCCTTTTGAAAATTGCCGACTCCTACTCCCACCTTTTCCAAAATTGCCGACTCCGACTCCAACTCTCTTCAAAAAATACCGCGACTCCCCCGATCACAAGCCCTCCACAACCCTACTCGGAAACTCATACCCTCCATAAACGTTTAATTACACACTTCCAAATCCATCAATCACCATCTTCGCCTCCGTTCTTGAATCATCTTCAGTAGTATTTCAATTTATACAATGCAGATTTTACCATTCTTCAAACTTTCTCACTCTTCCCTACCTCATCCCCAAAATAACTTATTCCTTCTTGCACTAATCAAACCCACACACACATTACTCTCAACCTCTTCATTACTGCTAATATTTACAGCATTTTCGCAAATGTCTTTTTCACACTCCCTCAATCCGATTTCATGTAGTTACCAAAAGCAACCAACACCTTATCCATTATTCTAAGCAGTTCCCCTTACTCTCATTCTTACCAGAAAGAGGGCTTCCTATTCCTTCTCAATCCCCCAATTCCGTCTCCCTTCCAACTGTTTCATTTACCCTCTTTTTTTCTCATTTGACGTACACACCTTTTAGTATTCCTTTTTTCCTTTTTTATATAAATTCCAAACATCTTTCTTTGAAAACTTCCATCACTTGACTTTTAGTACATTCCAAACCACGCGTTCTCATTTTTATACTTTTGATCCCGCTTGCATCACCTCTTTATTCCAGCCACTCACTGTTAACCAATTCTGTACTTCCCTACTTTAGCCAACATTCGCCCCAACATACTTCCCTTATGCACTGCTAAACATTTTCTTCCCTTCTTTGCTCCCAGATTTTGTCAGTTTCAACTTGTTCATATTCAACCTGATTTTCTTTGGCAGTTGGCTCCCTAAGATACTTATCCCTTATTACCCCTTATTCACTTAACTTCATCTTAAATTCTTACACACTCCTCCGTACCCTTCCTCCATGTCAAGCCCCCACTTAAATTTAATTTTACATAGAACACATATGATCCGATAATCCCATTCCCTAAAACCACTCACTATTTACATATCCCAACACAATCGTTCAAATCTTCTTCAACCTAACACAATATATAATATATATATATATATAATAATATATATATATTATATATAATATAATGATATATATAATAATTATAAATTATATTTTATTATAATATATATATATTATATATATATATATATATTATAATAATATATTATATATATATATAATATATATACATATATATATTATATATATATATTATAGTATACTATTATATATATATATATATATATATATATTCTTAAGGTAAATTTCTGAATTCAAGGTAATAACTGTTATGCTTATGTTTATTTTTTCTCTTTTATAAATTGATCAAAGTATGTATATGTTATCATGACGTGAAGAGTATTCGTGTAAGTGCTAATGTTTCGAGTGACGTATTGTACTATGTTGTACAATGTATAAATAATTTGCATATTTTCATTTCATTATGGAAAGTTTTTTTAATAATTTTAGTACTAAGAAAACTGCTGAGAGTACAACTGTACAACGTCATAAGTCATAACTACCGATGGGCCTATATTTACCGAAACAAAATCAAAGAACATAATTAAAAGCAGAATTGGACCTTTTGCAATCCTAAATCGTTAGCCGTCGAATAAGCAAAGGTGAAGCATAAATGTGTCGAGGCTATTTGGGATGAACGATAAAAGTGGTCGGAATACAGTTAGGTTGAATTCGGCCCTTTCCCGGTGCAGATACTTCGCCCCAAATAACACCGTGATTAATGGCCATATTGATGATGCAGCGTTTACTATAAGAGGGTTCAAAAACTACCATAAAGCTAATGAACGTAGTCAAAATTATGAAAAATCAAAAGGTCACTACCAATGTTTGAGTTTATTGTGAAATTATGATAAAAATAAACCATTTTATATGCTGCTTGACGAAAGTAGGCATCCAAGCCTTTCGAAAGAAGAGCAAACCCATCAGAAGAGCCGCCAAATTATGCAGAGACCGTTTTGTGGTCGACCATTCACAGGCCATCATGCAATTGTGGACTCACACGAAAGAGGAATTTCTTAGATTTTTGTTAATCTATTTTGCTGAATATGATCTTTTGTTAAAGAACATTTGTAGAATGACCCAAAAACTGTAACTTCTTTTAATTTCATGATTATAAAAGTTATCATTTTCAGTTTAAAAAACATTTTCATCAAGAAAATTAAAGCAGAACTAGTTAATAAATGTGAATCTCTTATTTCTGCCGATACAAGTTTTTGTGGACACCATGATCAAATGTCAGTAGAATCATTTTTTGGCCCTTTGCGTTTTATTAGTAGCAAATGCACGATCAATTTTTAATCAGTTGAACTCAATTGTTTTAGAACTTGGAATTGGTTGGAAGAATATTTTTTTTATATGTTTTAACGATGCATCAGGTGCTACATTTGGAGTTCAATTGAAGTACAAGGAAAAAATAATTGGATTATGAATCTCCATTGTTATACCCATTGCCTAATTCTTGTGTTGATAGTGAAGGGGTTAAATTCTGGTGTTGAATACCACCTTCAATAGTAATGAATTTTGAATGTTGATGAATTGTTTAATTAGGTGCACGATGAAGTGGCGTTTCCTCCCGGAGGCTGCTTAGGATCCTCAGTGGGGCCTAGCAGCCCCTCCTGGCCCAGACGCCACAGAACTCCTCCCCAGTGACAATGCCCGCGAAGCACAACTCCCGCTCATTCCGGTCCTGAAATGAAATGTTCCGGGTCAGCTGTTCGGTGAGAGCTAAGGTGTGCGCACAATTAAGGTCACTGGAAGGCGTTTCGAAACCATTCTGTACTTTTACTGGGCAGTTTGGTTCCCCGCCCTGCCAGAAGCTGAGTTACGGTAACAGGCCGCACTGAGGTAAGGAGAACCGGAACAGCAGTGGCCGCCGAAGCAAAGAGAACTAATTGATGGATGTTCAGTGATTTGAATGGGTGTTTCACAGAAATCAGATTGCGTGGCTGCGTTGGTGTCGTGTGCCCACTACAAGTTGGCACATGTCATCTTGCCCCGGAGGTCCACCAATTTTGAAGGGGTTTTTAATCCTGGTGTTGAAGAACCACCTTCAAATAATAGATGAATTTTTGATGTGATGAAGAGGTAGCTTGTCAACGAATGAAGTGGCGGTCTCGTCCCCGGAGGCTGGTCCTTTAGGATTCCTTCAGTTGGGGCTAGACCTCCTGCCCAGAACGCGCCAACATGTAGATTCATCATACAAATGGGAATAGAACTAGCATTTAATGTATTTTGGTATCATGCCCATTTTTTAATTCACTCATTGAGAGACAACCAGAAACATTGTCTCAGAAATGGTTTAATAAAGAAATTCGGCCTAAAGAAATGGCTAAATCAGGTACTAAAAAAAGACCTTGCCTTCGCTGAAGGCCATTGTTCGGGCAGTTAAAAAAAACATTTTAAGCTAGGCCTGAAAAAAATGATAGCTGTGGGGAAAACAATCAAAAATTGCCTAAAAAGCGTGTTGATCGAAAGGTATTGGGTTTAAATGTTAATCCGAGGTCTTCCTATTTCATTTTTTGTTTATTCTTGATCCACCCGCCGCCGTATTTAACTTAATAGTGAGCAAATACTTCAGAGCCCAGATATTATTCTAATTTCAGTGATGTCTAGTGCATAGTCTTTACGTACTTCACTGATATCTACGAGAAGTCGAGAACTGAATAATTCAAAACATACTTTAATCGTCAATGAAAATATGTGATAAAGGAGATCAGTCCCTCCTGTTTAGAAACGAAAATGATAAAAACTGTTGAATTATTAAGTAGCTAATTTCTGTTTTGAGATAAAAGAATAGGAAACGAAAATTCCCTCTTTCTACTCACTATTAGATTCTTTAGTTCCGGCATCTTATTCTGGCTGATCTGGATAGAATTTCCCGGCGGGGTCGTCTCAACCATGTGAAATTAGACTCTAAATTTAAAAATTTAATTTCTATATATCTCCCCCTCTCGAAGACACTTTTCTATCTTTTTCAACTATTCTCGCTTTTCCTGTTGGCAATATAAACATCCTTGACCTTAACATAAACAAAATAATGTCTTGGAAACCTTAATTCTCAACAGTTGCTGGGGTACCCTCAAAGAAACGGAAAATCGTTTAGATTGCGATTTTTTTTTCACATCTCAGTTGCTCCACTTAGATGAGAAAAATTCTTGGCAGTTTTAGAAATAGAATTAATTACCCTATTCTCTTATGCTAACCTACTTAGAGCGGGCTTGAAAAGGCCTACTTTGCCCGAAAAAAACAACACTGAGCCGAGAATTCCTCTTGGATCAGCGACATTGTGACAAGTAGAGGTTTCTGCTCCATGAAAACTGCGAGTTTTCTTGGCGTTTTAATTTTCCTGGCTAAACTAGCGTGAAATGCAGTGACATTGTTAGTAGTACCCTTACATCATATATCTTACAGTTTTACCTTTTTAATTACTACAGGGTTATGTCTAATGTTGGCGAATCTGTCAAATTAATTTTAGATTGCAGGTTGAATTCTCCTCTAACTCATTCAAGTTACCGGTTTCACTTACAATTGTACTACCAACCACAGAAATCCTTACTATCATTTGCTCCCACAGTGCCGAAGACATCTTTAGATACCTTTACTTTTTTTTCCCCTATCCTCTCACACTATTTTTCTGCATTCATATTTGGTTAGTTCACAGAGAGGATTTCTGTTTTACTCATTCTCATCAAGGAAGCATATATCTTTGGTCCGATTGTAAATCCCTAGCGTTTCTTGATAACCATAGGAATGACCACTTGCTTCAGGAATGTTCGCGTAGATTCTCTTGATCGCCTCAATTATTAGTAGACTTTAAGTCCTTAATATAATATCTTCTTTTTTTTTTACCCATTGATTCTCAATCCTCATTCCATTTCTCCAACATTCGTCGCCTTTTATTTGTTAATGCTCCCTCTTCTGTTTGGTATTCTTCTTCCTCTCCTATACCTAGACTGGAAAGAGCCCTGTGATTAACACTCGTGAAGCATTTATAGATATGAAATGAACTACTACAATTGGATTTAGATTTTAGAGTATGACGATTTGAATTTTATCAATCTTGCTCAGCTTCTGATGTTTGTTAGTCGTTGAAGTTCGAGCAAAAGAATTTCAAAATTTTTAAAATGAGGTTGAATGTTTTGATCTTGAGATAACCTATGACTCTGGTATAAGCTATTTAATATGGGTTTCAAAGGAATGCTTTAGAAAGCATTCGAAATGCTAACTTTCAAATCTTACATTTCTTGTCTATTTACCGTTAGCGATGACGTACGAAGAAAAGGGGAGGAGGTTGAGTGGATACAGCCCCTCCTCACCCCCCGACATTTGCAGGAAATCAAAATTCTAAATGGAAGCAATAAAAACCAGAGTAAAACAAAAAAAAAATCACTATTCCTGAAACGTAGTCATCCATAAAATCTTTCGGAAGAAAAGCTCAAAGTTAATGTGCAAAATGCCTTTAAGGTCTTTTGAGTAAATCCTTCAGAAAAAGTTCCAATGATAAATTTCTTAACGTCTGTTGGGAGCCTTCACTTTGGAGGAAAATCTAGAGGGATCATTTCTGTACAAAAAAGTGAGATTGATGATGAGTCTTTTTAGTCTAGATTTCCTTCTGTTGCTATCTGCAATTCACATAAAAGATAAAAGAGTCCAGATGGAGTATCTAACTTATTTCATTGTAAAATACTTATTTGTATTAAGTACTAATTAATTATTTTGGTCATAAATATTTGTCCTAAAAATTCTCATGCATGTCTCGGATTTCTGGTGCGTGTTAGCGCACCCTTTCCCCAGGTACCAGTTTTGGGGAACCTAGGGACAGCTGATGATGATGATGATGCTAAAGAAGTAAATACAGTTAAAATGTTTCCTAAATATACTATATTGTTATTAATCATTTATATGTATTTTTAAAAAGTTAATAAAGTGGTTTGCAGTAAAGAGAATTTCGTAAAAAAAAAAAAAATGTTTTCTTTTAGACCTACTTACTGCATGTTTAGTGCAGTATTTAAAACTTATATACTGTGCAAGACTACTGCAGCTTGTGGTCGATCGAATCATGAGGTATAGGCGTGTTCACATAGTTCGTACCAAATTAAGAGAATATATAGCCTACGTAAATACACAATTATAGAAAATAAAACGCTATTTTTACCTTGAAAACTTTCACAACCAAAATAAGTCTTCATGATAATAATTGACGTTTTGACTACTAAAATTGTGTATATATGTAAGTTATATATTTTTCTCCATGGGAACAAAGTTCTAAACACGACTGTATATTGTATATAGACGTATGTATCTGGCGAAGCATCGTATTGACAGTCGTTTGGATATATTTAAAAGTTTCGAACACTTTTTTCTGAAGTGTTTTGTATCATATCCTATTTAGATATATAATATATATTTGTATAGATATATTTATTTTTTTATGTAATAATATTTATTTCTATTAATTAGTATTATAATAGGTTACTTTTTCTTTTTGTGATATGATTAATATATTTATTTAGTATATTGTTAGTTTATTATATTTATTATTTAAATTATGTATATTATAGGTAGTAAGTGATATATTATGTAGTAGTTATATAATGTATATTAGATATATCTGAGGTATAGGTATTTTCTATGTTATTTATTAATAATTATTTAATATATAAATTTAATTTATATAATAGCTATTAGGTATTAACTATTTTATCTATTGTATATGATATATTAATATTAATTATTTATATATTATATATATATATTAATTATTATTTATATTAATGTTATGATATATTTATTATATAATATATATAAATAATATAAATTTTTTTATTATATATTATTTATCAAATTATTTTATATATTATTTTTAATTATTAATATATAGTATTTTTATTATACATATATATATAATAATTTATTATTATTACATATTGAATATATATATTTAATCATATATATATGTATATATATAGTAGAAGAAATTTATTAGTTATTTTAATATATATTATATAATTTTCATTAAATATTAGAATTATTAATTCCTTGATATCTTATTTTATTATTATATAATTATAATTATTTAATTTTATTATATAATAATTTATATTATACTAATATTAAATATTTAATTGTTAATTTATATATTATTATTTATATTATTAGATTAATATAGTATATTATTAGTTGATGCATTCCGGGATTTACTTGATTTTGGTATCAGTTTGGTTTATTGTATTCAGGTGGTTATCGTTCGATTTTTTTTGATGTACGGTATCAGGTATCAGTGTATCGCGGGAAATGTGTTGTGGATAGTGTGTCTATTATATAATATAGTATTCGTATCGAATCGGTAATTCTTTGAGTTCTATAATATCATTCTGACGTAAAATATCTTTTTAGCGTGATGATTAGCATCATGTTATGTCGCCTTTTAATTTTGGATATTCAGATTAATAATTATTATATTTTGTGTTATGATTATATATATATTATATATAATATTTGTTATTAATCTTATGATTATTATATATTAAATATATTATCGATTAGTATAATATACGTGATTATATATTAATTATTATAAAGAGTATAGTATTAATATATAGTATTAGTATAGTATTAGTATATATAATAATGATATTATATAATATTATATTTAATTATATTTATCAGTAATTATTATTTATTGTTAGTTATATTAAGTTATTTAGAATAAATTATTTATATAATTCATTAGTTTATTATCATGACTTATATATGCTTTGTCACGGTACTGTATGTCTCGTCATTTTTGTGGTTTGAAGGGTGTTGTGTATAAGTTGAATTGTGGAAAGGTTTTTTGGTAGAGCTTTATCAACTAGTCCATTCTTGAAAGCTAGATTTGAATATAGGGAGTTTTCACAACATTTGAGTGCTATATTGTTGATTTTAGAATTAGAGAATTATAATAAATAAAGTTTGTCTTCAATGAGCCTCGCACGAATTGGAAGGGTAGCTTCACCCTTCTGCCCTTTTGCTTCTTTTCTTTTTTAGTTTTGCATTTAATATATATATAATAATATTGGTATAGTATATAGGTATTATATTATTATAAGTATATAATACTATATATAAGTATATATAGTATAATATATATATATATATATATATATATATAATAAATATATTTATATACTGATATATATATATTATATATATATTATAATATATATATTATATATATATTAATATATAGTATATATATATATATATATACTATATATATATTATATATTATAACTATAATTACTTCTATTATTTATAAGAATTATATATTTTATTATTTATTTTTTATATTAATATATGTAATATCCGATTGTCTGAAGTTCTAACTTATCTGATCCTATGTATGTTTATAGTAGCGTTTCGTTTTTGCATTTGCTTATCGGAAAGTACGAAATGCTCGAGTTGGTTGTTTTTGTTACAGCAAATCGTAAAACATGTTACCAAACGGAAGAAATTTCGCTATTCTATAAGTATCTATTCCTGTGATTGGCGGGAATTTGTCGTTCTTACGAAAATGTGTAAACAAAAAATGACGGCGTAGTAGGCCCGTTTGAATTGATGATATGTTCATTCAAGTATAATTCGTAAATTAAATCTAATTTATTCGAAATCGATAACTTCCATCACAATAGTTGATGCAATTTTTTGTATATTATAAATCTATTGCTATATTTTTTTTGTTTATCGAAATTCGCGTGCGCTCCTCACAAAGCTGATTAATTGTTTTTGGCAAACAATAAGTAAACTCGGAGAAAATGTGGATCCAACTTCAAATATTCAGGCAATTTGTACAGGCAATCAGGAGTGTCAAAGAAAATTATGATATTAAGTGTTGGTTAGAGTGTTTTTATATAAAAAGATTCAAATTTTAAGTCTTCACACTTTAGAAAGCATTTTAAGGAGAATTTTTGAAGAGATATACATACGGTGCTATTGAAGTCATAGTGATCTCTGACAGATAAATTCTCTGTGAAATTTTTATTATTAGTCGATAAAGAAAATTCCAATTGAATTCGCGTTTGAAGCCGCTATTTAGTTTGTAGGAAAGTTGACCAAAAAAGCATGATAACATAGTCGCATGTTAAAGGTTGCACAGTATATTGTAAACGATGTTGACCTTCAAGTTCACTGGGATGCTTTCTTTAATCTTAAGAAACTGTCAATTGAGTTATTGTATAAAGATATAAGAAACTTGCATTGTGAAAAATCAGTATGTTTAAGAGATTACTAATCTAATTCTATGAGCTAAAACTGACCTAACATTATATATGACATATAAACATGTGAAAGTTTAGAGACATTAAGAGGCCACATGGGCCTATCGAAAACGTGTAAACAATTTTCAAACACTTTTGAGGGATAAAGGCTAAACTAGAAAATTTAAGAGAAAGGTGATTTTCTTCATGGAAACAACTTCCAAACAGAACAACAAAAAATATGGTTGCTGCTTCTTAAGCCTACGGTTTTATAATCAAAGGAATAAGAAATACAGAAATTAGTTCACGTATAGTGTATTGTGTTGCGATAAATAGAAATAGCAAGTTCACATAATTTACATGAGACAATTTTTTAGGTTCTATCTCCTAATATAATTGCTATTAGATATCGAAGCGTTGTGGCGCATAGAAAATGAATTTAGTTTTTTCTTTCTGTGACCTAGAAGGTATCCCGTTTTCTGAATCTTTGTCTTACGCTCGATAAAGAATTGTCACTAGCAGTCAGTGTTAGCACTAATTACTGTTTCAGGTTCACACTTTCTGAAAGTCAGGGAAGAAAATTCAGTCAGGAAGTAGGGAAAACGTTTTTAAGATTATGCTGAAAGTCAGGGAAATTTTAAAATTTCAAACCATATGAAGAATGTCCGTGGATCAAGTTACATTTTTTGATATAATTTTTTTTCTTATCTGTATAATTGTGAATGAGAGATGTATTTGATAAAGTTGAATGAAAAGGATGGGCGACGAATGACATCCCATAAAATACCTCTATCCTGTTTCTTTCTATTTAGTTTTTACCTACTATTCCTATTCTGTCGGTGGAGGTTGTAAGTTCATCCCTTCGATTGAAGGTGTTGTGATATGGATTGTGTTTTAGACTGTATGACTCATGACTTAATGCTGTTTAAATTTTTTCTTTTTAGGAATTATACTTTTTGAGGTTTTGCGGGTTTGACGAAGTGATTTGATTTTGTGCAGTTTAACGCGAAAATCTCCAAACAACAAACCTATTTACAAAATTGTTTCTGGTTCAAACCAAAGATTTTTTTCTAATGCAATTTTTTTTTTAAATTCTTTCCTTAGAACGTGAATCATTTTTTACGAAAGTTCCAAAAGTCAGACCCACTTGGTAATTCCTGTTCACAGATTTACATTCATGCTCGTGCTAAGATATTTATGGAAAAGAGATTCTTAGTTCAGTAAAATGCTGCTAACAAACTAAGCTTTTGTATTAGATTTACACTGTCAAAGACAATTTGCGTGATGAAAAAGGTATTAATCTTGGATTTCAGATGCTTCAATCTTGGCTGGGGCTAGCCCATTTTCACTCCCCCTAAAATGGAACATAAATCGGATTTTCAGTCGCTTTGACTTATAACACCAGAACTGTATGCTTTTTTTCCTCTCTAAAACGTTGTTTGTGGTGTTTTTCTGTGACTGAGTCATTCTTTCAATTTTCAAATTCCATGTTTTTGACTATTTTTCATATCAACTCTTTCAATTTTTTTGCGAAATGACTTCAAACTTGAAATATGATAGATGGGTCTTTCCTACAATAATTACGTAGAACATTTTCGAATTTTTAGTTTTGTGCTCATCGTGTCCAATTTCCAAACCCTTTTTTTTTAATTTGAAAATGAAAATATTTACATATTTTTTTTTCTACTCATGCGATCAACATAATTTTCAGGGTTTGTATAGTCGGGCAAGATCATCATTTTTTACTTAGATAAGTTTTTGGTATACTCAATAGAAAATTTTAACAAATTTCAAAATATTTTTTTGAAATTGTTCCAAGAACAAATCCATTACTAATGCATATGCAAAAGAATTATCTAAGTAAAAAAGATGCATCCGGCCCGATTACATATGCCTGAAATTTGAGTTGATGCGATGAGTAGAAAAAAAAATGTCAATTTTTCACTTTTTCATTCAAAAAAAATTGAATTTGGAAATTGCAACGCTGAGCACAAAAACTAAAAATTCAAAATATTTTACGTAATATTGTAGGTAATGACCCATCTATGAACATTTCAAGTTTGAAGTCATTGCGAAAAAAATATGCAGTTGATTTGAAAATATCAAAAACATGTATTTGAAAGAATCTTGGAAATTCTGAAGATGATACAGTCAACCGAAACACACAGAAAATCACGTTTTAGAGAAAAAAAGCCAACATTTTGGTTATATGTCAAAATCGGCTGATAAATTCCGATTTATTCTGCATTTTTAGGGGGGATAAAATTTAGGCTACGTCGCGAGCAAATATTGATCATCCGCGCTTCAGACGAAAAAAAAAAACTTCTCAAAGAAGACACTTCGAATGAAAGTAATATCCAAATTCAAACTTGAATGCCAGACTGTGTTAATCAAAATGACAGAAAAGATATTAGAAAGATGTTCTCTGAAGTACAGAGCCTGTCAAAGCTCTCATATTGGATCTAGTATAGATATTTCATCAGCAGACAAAGGGAAACAAAGATTTGCTTTATTTCTAGAGGCATTGTACACCAATACCGAATCACAGATTCTGTTGCTGGAAAAAGCAAAAGCACAATAAATCTACTTTGCAGTGGAAGCTCATTCTACGCTTCGAATTAAAATTCAAATATTTTTGGATGGTGATTGTCCTTCTATGAGCTTGAATAATTTTTTTCTTCTATAGTACCTGGAATTAATGATATCAAGAGTTATTGTCGAAAGTTTTCCAAATTTAGACATATTTTCTCTTGACTTCGACTGTTGAAGGGAGGGTTTCTGTCATACAGCCAATTTTGTAGAGAATCTAAAGAACTAGTCTGATTTCTCAAGAACAGTTCCAATGATATTAAGATTCTCATGAAAGTATTCATAAAGTTTCTATCACTTCAAATGTTTGACAAATGTAAGAGCTGCCATAGGAGATATGGAAGAACTCTCAAAGAGTCAAACAGAACCAAAAAGAAGAAGATAATGAAAAAGGTTGAAAAAGAAAATTAATCCATAAGATAATATTGAAGAGCAGAGAAAGATGTTAAACAAAGCTTTGACAGAAGAACGCTATAAAATCAAAATTCAGATGCTTGAGATAACAAGTTAATCTAGAATCTTCGACTTAGAAGGTTTTGTGATTACAGTGACGGTTATTCCTAGGTATGAATGTAGAGCTTAAATTTATTTTTTCTTTTTTGTAATAAATAAAACTGTTTAACTTTTGTAAAAAATAAAACAAAGTGCGTTGGACGGCTAATGGGAAGGTATATGAGTTAATAAAATACAAATTGTTTTGTAATATTATCCACGATGATGAACAATTTTTAAAGTAAATTTCAATAATTTAATGTATGAACTGAGTAAGTAGGAGCCTGCAATAATGATTAATAGATATTTATATCCAGAAATAACGAATCCGGCTGGTCATAAAATGTTGCGGATTTGGTTCAGGGATAGTGGGAAAAGTTCAGGAATGAAATTCAAAATTTCAGTGTGATCCTTTTTAAACGACAGCGATTTCGTTGTCTGGTTTACTTTTGTTTTTCAAACAATTGGAATCAGTTTGTGATGGAGCACGTGGTTTGGAATAAACAGAAATAATAAAAATAAAAATTGATTTATATTACAATATTTGAAAAATTTGTGATGGGAAGTTTATCCATTTTGGAAGAAATTAGATTTACAGCCGATTTTATTGAATGAAACATTCACAATTCAAACCCTACAACGCTGCCATCTTTTTGTTTACATTTTTCGTAAGAATTGCTTAAATTCAACAAGCACAAAATAGGCAACTTTCAGAATTAAGTGAAATTCCTTACGTTGGTGAGCATTTCTTGGATTTTCGTTAATTGAACAAAAACGAACGCAAACCGAGCATTTCTTACGTTTGTAAGCACAAATACAAAAAGAGAAAACGGCGTATATATATAGCGTATATATATATATATATATATAATATATATATATGTATATATATATAATATATATAGATATATGTATAATATTATATAATAATATATATATATTTTTAAATTATTTATATTTTTATAACTGATGAATTTAATGCGCGAGCAAGTTTGTCCTGGGCACGCGCTACCTAGAATTCGGATGAGGAATTCAACCCACAATCTCTTTTGCCTTCGATATATATATATATTACTATATATATATTATATATAATTATATTATATAATATATATAATATATATATATATATATGATATTATTATATATATATTTAAGGCTATTTATATAGTAAAATATCGGTATGGTATCGGTATTACGGCAAAATTTCAGGTATCGGGATGGCAGTAGAAAGTTGTTGCAGTACATTGTATCGTAATCGGTATCGACGAAAATTTTGGTATCGGTTGTCAACACTAATTATAAGTAATACCAAAAAATTCTGAAGGATTCCAGTATGTTTTCTAATGGATTTTCAGTTACCTTTAGGAAAATTCCTGATGGAACCGCCAGGAATTTGAGGCCTGAAATACTGTATTAAGGATAGGAATTTTGAAATTCCCAAAGGAAATTTCCTTTGAATTCCATATGTATTAAAAAAAAAATCTTTTCCCTTTTTTTTTTTTTTTTTTTTTGTTTTTTTTTTTTCCTTATGGTGCCTTTATGGATTTACTAGGAATACACACTAATGTCTGTAGAAAGTATGGCTTGATGTGCAAGTCTAAAACTTGCCTGCGTTTCCTGAAGAATTATCGACATTTTCGCATAACGGTAGCCCATAAGGATTGTCCAAGAATCTAACAGGTAACATATTAGGCAAAAGGTAAATTCGCCTTCGGATCCGGCTGAATAGGCAGCATTGCTAAAAAAGGTTCCAAAAGTGCAAATATATTATATTATTATATAGTATAGTATAAATATATATATATAAATATACTAATATATATATATTTATATTTATATCATAATAATAATATATATAATTAAATATTTATATATATATATATTATATACTATATATATATAGGGTATATTATATAGTGAAGAGAGGAAAATTCAATATAGTGAGTAATTAATAACATGATGAAGTATTTGCAGAGATTAAAATAATATATTAGCATTGAAAAGTTCAATTAATATAATCATAAACATTTATTTTATAATAGTAATAATATAAAATAATAATGTAACAAAAATAAAAATAATATTTCATAAAAGTAAAAAGATAGCTATATGATTGTAGACAAATATATCAAGGATAGATACTGATAGAGTTACATAAAAATAATGCACATAGTTATAACCCTGACTAATTAATATATATATATTGACACTATATATATAGTATATATATATAAATATATATATATATATATCTGTGATATAGTATATATATTATATATATATATTATAGTATTATTATTATTAGGTATGAGTTATATATATAGCTATATTATAACTATACATATATATATATAGTTAATGACGTATGTATAGTATAGTATAGTTAATATATTAGTAGTATATATATCATTAACGGGGGATATATATATATAGTTTATATATATATAATATATATAAATAGTATAGAGGAATATATCGTACTATAACGGGTATAGGTATATCACCATAGTACTATACCCTGTAAATGGGATTAGCATTGTCTGAAGAAATATGTTGACCTATATGCTATTCGATAGTGGTAACGTTATAACTTCATAGCTATAATACTAGTTAGGTATATGTAGGTACTATAGATATATATATAGTTTTAGGTTCTATTATATAGTATATATATGGTATGATTGGATATCGTATTATGTAACTATCTATTACGTATTTGTAAACAAGTTGTTCACTTACCATTACGTAGTGGCAGAAGCCTATTAATGGGGGGGTGTTGCACAACACAAAGTTTCATAGCCGCTAGCTCATTATGCGAGGAGCACAGACGAGGCTTTAAAGTGGAGGGAGATTGAGAGAGTTCAGTCGGGATACATAAGAAGATGGATGGAGAATTCACAACAGAGCGTGGCAGTTGAAGACAGGCTGCACCGCAGCGAACTGGCCTGGAGATTACAAGATCCAACACAAAACTCAGTCAGATACCTCGCAGCCCCTGGCTATGAGCGTCGTAAGGTGGTGTTGAGTGAGTGGTACGTTCCCTCGAACACACTGGCCCGTGTGTACTAAGAATAAGAGATAAAGCACTGAGACATCGACCGCAAAGTTAGAGGGTAGTGAACCTGGAAAGTACTACGGGACAGTTTATAAGCCTTGTTGGCTTTTGACTCTGACCTGTCCAAAAAGCGTGATACAGAACCCAAGAAATATGAGAAAAGTATCATACAAGGGCTGATGAGACGTTGATAGCTGGAGTAATAGAAGATGTAAAAAACAAGATTCTCTGCAGTCTAAACAGAATCCGTTTCTTTGAGCGCGCCTACAACTCGTTGCATGTGAGTTCCAAGACTTTTTTTGTTATGTTAAGGCCAAGGATGTTATATTGTCAAGAGGAGAGACGAGAGAACCGTCGAAAGTAATAGGAAAGTTAGGTGTTTTAGAGAGTAAGATTTGTAGAAGTTGAGTTTTTTAATTAGAATTGAATCAAGGGTTAAGATTACCAATCGATTTCTTACCAGGATGCGAGAAATAGAATCGGAAAGATTAAGACGAGAGGCAATTCTGAAGTATATAAGAAGGAGCAGAATTGAATGGAGTTGAAGAATGAAGGTCTAGTCATTGGTAAATGAGGTGGATAGAGTTAGATGGCAAGGTGAGAAGATCATTAATGAAAAGTAAGAAATAAGGAGGAAGAACATTATTGACAGAAAAAGAAAAGAATGGTGCTCCATCACCACAGCCGATATTGAGCGACTTGAAAGAAAGCTAGACATTAAGTAAGGCAAAGAGAATTAGAAACCCAAAGGATGGGGAGCTTGGATAGCAATGACGCGTGGCATATTCGGTCAAATGCTTTGGGATATTTTAAGAGCCACCAAGCAAGTCTCCCGTATTCATAAGAAAGGATAACATAATTGGTTAACTATGAAAGTAATTGCAGTAAGTTATATATAGGCTTATATATAAATCGTATTTATATATCATATATATAATATATAATATGTAGTATATGTATATATATATAATATATACTTATTATAATATAATTATTATAGTATAAGGTATTATACTATTATTAGTATTATAGTATATATATTTAATATATTTTATTTAATCCAGTCTCTCCTTTCGCCGGATTGGGGGTGAGTATGCGCAGCATTACCAGAACAGAAGAGTATAGATTATGTACATATTATTGGAAAAGAAAATCCATTCCTTTCTCTTAAGGAGAACTGTAATATCAGAAAAACTAGATAGAGGTTTCAAGAGACTGTGACGGATCTCACTCTGGATCGTCGTACATTGTAGCGTTCAGTCCTTTGTGAACCAGGGGTAACAACCATTATCCATCACAAAAACCTAGCATTTCCCTTTTTTCTTCGACTCTGTCAAACTCGATTTCCTTTACTGACTTGATCACTTCCAGCCGGTTCCGATTTCGCACACTGCTCAGCTTATAAGCCATCCGCTAACGCACCGACTAAGTCTATCCTTTTTAACTGACCAAGTACCATCCAATGTACCATCGTGTAATTCTTACTTTACATACGCGCCCGTTTTTTTCACACCAAGAACATTCCTAATTCGTTCATATCTCTCATTTTTTATTCAATGATCTTTCACACTAACTCTTGGTAACGTAGATTAACCCTTTGTTCATTACATAAAGTTTATACTATAATATTTAACTACGGGTAATTAATCCTCTGCAAAACAATGGGGTTAAGACTTATCCTTTACAATCAATAATTTT
Organism: Trachelipus rathkii; assembly: GCA_015478945.1. NCBI lineage: Eukaryota > Metazoa > Arthropoda > Malacostraca > Isopoda > Trachelipodidae > Trachelipus > Trachelipus rathkii. The sequence continues at coordinate 33,965 of JABUQX010064923.1, forward strand.
ATGCCATCATATTCTACAACACACCATCATTACCGTGCTTGTTCATTCTCAACATATAATCCTAATTATTGGAATATAGCTGATACTCGTGCCAGTCGCTCATATCTAACATGATTAACCGTGGACTGTTATATTACTGACTCTCATCTACAATTTACTTCAAACCCTCTCCAATCCTTTAAACTCTACTCGATTCGTCAACGCTAAACTAAATCATGTCCGCGTACATTTAGCAGGGCACCCTAAACTCTTTCATTCTCTCATTCTAACACCTTCTAGTGCCACCCCCCCTCAAATTCTTGCATAACCCCATCCTATACATATTAATAATCAAGGAGACATAAAAACATTACTACTAACCTTTAATATTAATACCATACTTTCAAGCTATTGTTCTGCAGACAATTTCACTATCTTCGTATACATGTCACACTTTGGCTTTCTCGATGCCTCCATAACACATATATCTATACATGCCGCGAGTTTCCCTATTAAACTCTGTCATATACGCCTGTTGCAGACTTCATAAAGTAAGAGTCACGTTACATTATTATTCTCTCTCTATGTTCTCAATCATTTGTTTCACTGTAAATTTGATCTAACATCCTCTACGACTTCTAAATCACTCTCTTCGTCAATCAGTGCTACAACACTTTTCAAATAGAAAATTATTTCCAAATCAGCCAAAATTGAGTTGAAAGTTAAATTATAAACCTTCCTTATATAGGACTAAGGGTAATAAGAATTAATTTATATTATATTATTATTAAATATATATTATTATATAGTATTATTATATAATATAGTTAAGTATATATATATATAGTATATATGTTATAAATATACGTAGTATTATTATATATTATACTGTTCGCGTACTACCTTGGTTTCGGGGGGAGGGACTTAGTATTATCCCCAGTAATAGTATAATATTGATATATATATAAGAGTTTTGTTACGTTCCTATTTGTCAATATTGTGAAAACTTAATTTTACTCAAGATCTCCTGCAGTTATATAGTAGTAAGTTACCACGTGGAACATTATCATTGTCCTGATGCTTCTCTTGAACTCCGGAAGATATTTTGAGAAAATAAGAGTTAGATAAAATATTGACAATGAAAACGAACAAAACGCGGTACTCTGAATGACCTTTTCGAAGTGCAAAGAGGATAGCTTTTGAAATCCAAGGAGGCTAGCATTGTATTATATTGTCTTTGAGAGATGAAATCCTGGAGACGGCCGGAAATTCAAAATATGCCAGCTGTACTGCAACAAAGGTTGTCAGGTTGTTTCCTCTGTAAGCGAAAGAGATTATTAAAATTACTAAAGATAATCTTACATACGCTGAAACAATTGTAATTCAGAATGTACAGCGAAAACAGCAAAATATATAAATCAATTTATAGAACAAATGTGAACAATATAATACCTTTTTTTGGTGGAAAGCAAAACTACTTCTCCTTCTGAGCTTTTAGAGGTCGTTAATTTTTTTCACCGACGTATCTGTTGATCATCTTAAGTTCAAGTTGTATAGGGTAATGCACGTAACTTTTCCAGTTCATCAATAACGCATCTAGTTGAGAGCAATAAGTTCAATTTAGTATAATTTTGCATTAAGTCTACTACTAAAATACTGAAATTTGAATCCTGTATATACCTAAATTCAATATATATAGTATATTATAATAGTATATTAGATAATTATAATATATATTATATTATTGTATAGGTATGTAGATAACTAATATTATATACGTATAATCGTCGATAAGTATGATATAGTATGTATTATATTAAGTATATAGGTATAATAAAGATATACGATTAGTAGAGTTGCTATAGTAGGTATAGTAAGGTATTAAGGATAGTATTTATAGGGGGTCTGGTTTGTGGTGGATTTGCGAGGGATGACCACACTGATCAGAGAAACCACAGTTGAGGTCAGTTAGCGTTCTTGGTAAAGCCATCATGGTGGTTGTTCTGATGTGCTGATTCTGATTTTCTGGGGTATAGAGAGGGAAGGGGCTTTTCTTTTACACTTGCGTTATGATGTACTTCTACTGACTTTCTGTTCCGGTATAGATTGTGCTGACGCTACCTCACCCCCAAAATTTGGGATAGGGATTATGTATTTATATAGTTTATAGTATATATTTGTATTAATTTGCACAGTTAATATCTTATTGAAGTATAGTATAGTCTATATACTATGGAAGTCTAGTTATCATTATATATAGATGGTATCATAGTATATATATTAGTCTTAGTCTATATATTAAGGTATATTATATTATAATTATTGAGGGCGTCCTGTGCAGGAGGCGGCGCTGTAGCATCCACGTGATCGAATAACCTAGAGCATCTTCGTGAGATAACGCACTGTATCCGGGGACAGACTCTCGGACTCTCTTCGAACATCAAATATACTCTCTATTTGAAGGGTGGTTATTCAATGGTCAGAATTTAATCCCTTCAAATTGGTGAGCCACCCTGAACGTGAGCATGAACACGCCATAGATAGATTACGAGCACCCATCAAGATAACCGAACAACCCATAAATCAAATTGTTTCTTCTACTGGGACTACTTCTGTTCGGATCATCATGGTGCGCCTTGCACCGATACTTTCTCAAGGCTTCTGCAGGTGCGGAGCTGACTGCGCGTAAAAGTACAGAGTGGTCGAAGCCTTCTCTGTGACATTAATGTGTGCACACTAAATCTCAACTGACAGCTACGCGTTACTACCACGTCTCCTTCCAGTCCGGAGAGCGGAGTGTCGCGCTTACGGCAATGTGTCACTGGGGGTTGAGGGAGTGTCTGTGACGTCTATGTAAAGGTCCGTTTTTTGTGAAACTAACGACACGAGAAAGATAGAACGCAAGTATAGTTATATTCAAGATAGTTGTGCGGTCTCTGCTGCGCTAGGTGGACGAACGGGGGGATTGCTTCGAGTTACACTTGTCCATTGTCCCCAAGTGCGCTCTGAGCCTCCCCTAAAAAATTGAGTAGAGAGCATATATTTCCATTAGTGGGCTCGAGCCGACGGGACAGTAAGGGACGAAGTCCCCCCCCACTTCCGTCCACCTAGAGGCCCATATGACCGGACAACATGATTCATTATTGCGTGTACCTCTAAGGTGTTATGCGTTAGTTTTAAGATCGATAATACGCGAGCTATAATATCTAGGTAGTATAATAGTAAGGTACTCATCGTAAAGTATTATTATATATAGATGTTATAGTATATATGTAGGTATATAACTTATTAGTACTAGTAGTCATATGTATGCGTACTAGGGTAGTATAAGATAGGTGATTAGGCTAGTAGTAGTATAATACTGTACAGTATAGTTTAGGGATATGTATAGTACGAGCGGTATAGTAAGGTAGTATAAATATAGTAGGTATGCTAACTGTACAGTAGGTTATGGTTAATATACAATATTAGTAATTTTTATCATAGTTATGGGTAGTACTATCAACGTTGCCGCATGCGGCGAGGATATAGTATATATAAGGATATATTTATATTATAGTATATATATATGAGATATTATAATAAGTACATATTATATTTTCCTGTAGCTGTTTTTTTTTTTTTTTTTTTTGGTCTTTTTGATTGAAAAGTTATAAATTAAACTGTGCGTCGAGATTTGAAAAAAAAATACTTCAACAGAATATTTGTAAAACATTGGTGTAATTTATAATCAGTTTATAATTTTGTATATAAACACGTTCAACATTGAAATTTAGTGTGGAGATGCACACAATTTACCCGATCGTGAATAATTAATAAATAACTGAATCAATTGTAATATTTACTGTATAGGTATATATATATGTTATATAGTATATATTATAAAGTATAGTATATTATAAAAAGATGATTCATTTTGATAACACGTTGAGGATTAGTCTTGATAAGACAAAGAGAATTTATTTAGAAAAGGTAGATGATAAAGCAATCATTTATTGTCAATAATCGGGTCATACAACTGAAAGGGCACTCCCCTTTGATTCTCACGTTTCAATATACTATATTAATCATATCGGGTTTAGCAAATTTCCAAGGAAAATTTCGGTGTGGTATCTATGAAAGAGAACAAGGGTGAACCTTCTAAAGTGGAGAGAATATTTGAAAAAAAATTAAATTACAGACAGTTTAAATAAAATAGCGCAGAAAATCTTCAAACGAGCTTTCACATGAAGGCATAATTAAGATGAAATTAATAAGCTAAATACCTAGATAAATGATTTAAGTACACTTAAGTACATTTAAGTACAGCTTCATTAATACTGAGGAAATTTAAAAATTCAATTTTCTCATAACGTAACTGAATATTTTATTTGAAAAATGACGAATAAATATGTAAAAATATATCAGAATAATGTTATAATCAATATAAAGGACAGAGAGGTAATATATTTGGAGTATGGGACAAAGCAACATAGTCAAGGCATTGTGATGCGGGAAAGACAAAAGGAAGAGTTGACTCCCGTTGAATGCTGTAGTGCGGAAAGGTTTAATTGGAAGTAAACGTAAGAATAAGAGACAAACCAAAATAACATGTCACAGAGTGAACTTCCGAGTAGTGACACTAATCAACAGCCTCGTGTGTTAGGAAGAGATGATCACTCTTAATACAATTTCTGAGCTTTTTTCGCATAAAATTCCTAAAATTACTTATACTAATGAAGCAAATGGATTTCCGACAAAGTATTAAATTATAATTCGCGTTTAATTATTAAGCCATTTCAACAGAATATAAGAGAATGATCAGAATCGTAATTATTTTTAACAATGGAATAGTCTTGAATCCCAGAATAGACGAATTCTTAATCCGTGAGAAAGTCATTAAAAAAAGACGAACTAATATTCTACCCTAGTTTCTGAAGATTGTAAGACTAAAGAAAACATGCTGATTCTCGAGGTATCGAAGAGACAAAACCTAGAAGTGTACCCCTATAAGTAAGGATTGTTAAACAAAGTAGGGATATGATGTGGTGACTACAGGAATACTCAGATCCGAGGGCATGAAAACCATGAATCTGTAATTTCCTACTGCGTTGTATGTAAAACAGTCTAGTAGGATTGGAACGAGCAGGAGAAGAAAGATAAGAAGAATATTGTAGAAATGAAACTTTGAATAATAAAAAGGAGCTGATGGAGGCTAACAACTTTAGATTAAGGAGGAAAAAAACTCACCAGGAATACTCAAAGGTGAACCATAAACTAGTCAGCCACATAAATTTCAAATTTGCCTTAAACCGAAAAGGCCAAGCAAACCAGTAGGAGATTTTCCACCCAAATGTTGCGGATTTAGGGGCGCAGCCGCCAAAGCAGCCTTAATGGCGATGAAGGCGCTCAACATAAGAATTCCCTTGAGGGTGATAAGTACTGGAATGGATTTTAGCTTCCAATTCCAAGTAGAGATAAAAAATCAGGCCAAAGGAGAACGAAATTGGGGGCCATTGTCATTTACAATAGAGAAGAACACCAAAACGAGACTAGCCCTTCTAGTGCTTAAAAATGCTTGCGTAGCATGATATTTCTAACATGTTATGAAAGAAAGAGGAATAATTACTTCAGGCCATACGATAGTAAATATCCTGTCATACTATAGTCAATATAATAGATGTATCACCCACGCGTGAAGGCGGAAGAATGAGGGCACGCAAAGATCATAGCAGATGAAGACGAGTCAAAACGACAGAGGGTAAAGGAATATGAATCCTAAAGTGATGTTTAGTATTCGAGTTCTAATTGTAACTTTGGTTTTTTAAGTGACAAAGTTCATCATATACTTATTATGAATCGTAGCCAAAATTACGATGATTGTTAGTTATGCATGTTAGGCCAAAAAAAACGAGATAATATTTAAAAGTTTTTTGAGAAACCACGAATAATACCATGATGAGAAATAGTGAGAATCGAAGGTTAAAAAAAAATCCTTGTGTTTTTCGAAATAAGCAGTGAAAGCTCTCATACGAAAAGGACGAAACTTCTGCCTCATAGTTAGAACATATGTGTTCACATTATATATATAATTTAGGAAATTCAAATTAAGAATTCAGTTAAAATAAATAGTTAGAAGACTTTTATGAAATAAAGTATATGATGCAGGCAAAAATAGAGAAATTTTCTCTCCTCTCCCCATTATTTGTGTCTCCGTTTTATTTTTATTCTCCGACATAGCAGTAGTAGTGTCTAATGTGTAGGAACAAAGGTCAAAATTATCGGCATTTTACTTACTGGATATTGAGTATAATTAAGCAGGTATCAGTCAAACTAGATATTAATCTACTGACCAGAATATGACGGAAAAGATCAGGTGAGGTAATACTGTTTTTTTTATGGTCATTAATATAACAAAAAGAAATGACTAAAATTGAAAGTTCCACATACCCTGTGGTGGGGACGTAAAGAAACAGAAGTAATAGCAGAAATGAGTGGTTTATGATCCGTTGGAGTAAGCCCACTCCAAAAAGACTTGACACTTCAAGAAATATTCTAAAGTATTTAAAACTCGAAAAATAGACAAAAGAATTCTCGACCAAAATACTTAAGCGATTGAAACAGAGGAGGAAGTTTCTGAGAATGAGACACCCAAAGCCGTTAAAGGGAGAGAACCCCGAAGCGACCAGTTTTGCATTCTGCTCTAGTATGAAGCTCCAACAGCACCATAATCACTGGGTCCACAAATAGCGCGGTTTCAGCACCGTTTCAGAAAAAAACAAGAAGTTGTTTATTGACCCAATAGAATTTTACTCTGTTCAAAAGCTTGACAAGCAGCATCAGTCCAATTAACCATTGTCGAGCTGCCCGACGACCTTGAACATGCAAAGCATAAAGGAGCGTAATATGCAGGCAGCCTTGGGAGGAACGACCGATAGAAATTAAGGGAGAAACCAGCAGATACAGCGACGAAGATTCTTCTGATTGGTAGAAGAGGGATAATTATGGAATGGCAGAAAGAAACCCTGATGCACTCGTGAATGGAGAGATAGACCAGCAGAAGAAACATTTTATGGTCACAAGAAAAGTAAGCAGAGAATGTCAAGCATCACTAAAATCATTTCTCGAAATTAATAAACGAAGACCGCTTGAAATAAACGTGAGAGGAAAAACGATACGAAGAGAGAAATGCTCTCCGGAGAACGAAAGCAACTAATAGATCATCAATGTTAAGCATAAATCAAAGGGTAAACTCACGTAAAAACATATCTATCAGGACGGTTGAAAAGTAGCACAGGCATACGGAAGACGCAGAATGGCATAAAATTATACGATGAAAGTTGCAAAGAAGGTTCCCGAGTGTGCAATGCAAGTTAGAAGGGGGCCCACGATCATCAGGTATTAACAAGCAATTGAAGGACCACGGCCCAGATAATAATTCTTAAAATTCAAGAAGAAAGAAAATATAAGTGATACATCTCATGATTTTAGATGATATTTAATAAAAATCATATGAGATCCAGGAAGAATGAAATTTACGAATTAATTTATTCTTTATCATGACGATGCAACCTCATACACTTTCTTTAAATCTGAAACAATTTATAACCTATGATGTCCCAAACAATATAAAACCAGATAAATAGAATCTCACCAAGCCCTATTAAAGTTTAACACTATGGGCTTTGAAATGTTCGTGTGTGAGAAGCGTTAAAGGAAGAGCAATATGGAAGCGGAAACAATAATTACCCTTTTTCCAGTAACGCATGTCAAAATTCAAACACCGCGCGGCGTTTAACTATTTCTGAGTGTAATAAGTTGGGGTGTTTCTGCTGCGAGCCATTTTGCAAACAGGAGGAACTACCCTTTTGTCACTGTAACAGCAAAAAAACTAACATTAGAATTGCGTTTTGAGTGATAATACGAAGATTTATGAACAATTTATTTAAACTTGTAGTGGGTAAGTAGAACTTAACATCGAATTCATTGAATACTCTAAAAAAGAGACTGAGTATAGATATATGAAGAAATAAAGAGATTAATCCAGGAAAGAGTTAAGATACCATTTAATATAGATTAGAATCGAACAGAAGTTAGCTAGCATAAAATACAAGAAAGAGAATTTAGCTGCCTCCTTATACAAAGTAGAAATCAGTTGATAAATTTGAGCTTTAACTGATCTAATTTTAAGAATTTTGAAAATTGATACTTACGATGAACCATATCGGAAGCATCAATTCCAACTTAATGATAGTTATTTATGTCACAACAGCTGGCCAAAGAGATAAAGCTCCAACAAATAAAAAGAATACGACGCTAAGTCAATAGATAAAGTAATGGGAGTTGTTCACCATAACAGCAAATTTGCTAAGGAGACTCCAATTACAGTCAACGTTAAAATGATAGAAAACTAAAACAGGCGTCGATATGTAAATAGAGTATAAAGATACTAAAAACCTCAGCATCAGATTTACACACACTTTCAAAATAGAGAAATGTTATCAGCGCGCTTCTAATTTTCTTTGAAAAATCGTGTAATGATTTAGGATACAAATATATGTAAAAGGAATATCCTGAAGAATAAATACTTCAAAGAGAATTATAAAACAGATAAAATCAACTATAGAATTAATATTACGAAAAATCAGTTAAGCTTCGTGGTGAATAATATAATAGCAGTAACCGAAGACGATAATAAGAACAGTAGAATTAATGGAGCGAAAGCCAGAATTGGAATTGGAGGAAATGACCAAGGGATGAGCGCAATGATCTACGGTCCCCCTCGAGGAGTTCCCTTAAGAGATATGCTGCATAGATTTAAAATACCAGGGAAGGAACCCATATTTACTGCTTCTAACACCAAATGATCATATATAACATAATGGATATGATAACATACCTTGATATGTAAGGTTGTGTACAATGAGAACGTGAGAGTATTGAAGTATAGTCAAACGTAGATCTATATGAGTTAGCTAGAGAAGATGCAGTATAATGAAGATGCTGACACTGAGCAATCAGAGAGATAGAAGACTTTTGTCTGGTTTGCAAAAAATTAATTGAACATTTCATATGTAGTCAGACAAGTTATAATTAATAGGCCGGTAAGCAATATTTATTTTATGAGAAGTGTCTAATGATTTGAAGAAATTCTTCCTCTGGAGACTAGGAGTGGAGTGAGTATATAGTGTATATTATCATTATATGAAGGAACGTAGTGTAAGAGGTAAAATTGTTATAAAAGGTGAGTAGAATGAAGCCTAACAAGGAGTTATGAAGTATTAGCAATTTTACCCAAGTGTAATTAGAAGAAGAAAGAAGGGTCAATTATGATCCTCGAGAGTAGCGATTAACCCTCAGAGAGAATTGTGATAAAGTTTTAAAAGAAGAAGAAGTTATATTACTGTTTTAGTAAAAAATTTGAAATTAAAATGACTACTATATTTAATAAAATATTCATGCAATATTTTAGCACAATATCAAAATCTAATATTTAGATGTTAACAAGGCAAAATGAGTCAAAACCTAATTGACCCACGAGAAATAAAAGTACGCAACCATACTTAATCATAATAAGAACAAGAGAAGACGGTAACCAGCCGAAGAGATGCGAAGAAGAGATATAAGATTACTATCAGGCAAGGGGACCAGAAATATGAGTGCATACGAGTAAGAATGTTGTGAAGAAGACGATCACCCAACACCTCATGTTTTAGCAATTCGTGAAAACGGGGTAGCATCAGAAGGAGAAAACTATTTATATCAGCTGTAATAAACGGTAATAATTCACAAAGTAGACCATTAAAGGATATATGAGAGGTGAGATACTAAGGACTTGAGATATAAAAAGAAATATAGGAATTGATTTTCTGAACTTATTCAATTTTTGGTGTCAATCAAAATAGTATGAAAGAGAGCAGGAAAAGCATTAGCTTTCTCGATTTCTGTAGGAATCGAAGCAAGGAAACGAGAAAAAACTGATCACCTAGACATGAAAAAAATAAGTTAAAACAATAATCTATAAATGTTATTATTTGACCCTCCTAAAATAGTGATCGGTGGGGTCACGGGTGAGGTGAAAACACGCAGAAAATACGCCCATTATGTAGTCAACGAGACTACCAGTGTAACAAAAAAAAGAAGCAGAATTATGGGGGGCTCGAGGCACGTGGGCACGTTCTCTGTGAGTACGTGCGTGGTGTGATGTTAGTTGTTGTTGATGTTTGACAGCAAAATTGTTGATTAAAGCGGACTTGTTGAACGAAATAGATTGTTGTGAGGATCATACAAAGGCGGAAGATGAGAAAAATTTTGAGACGAAGAAAGGAGAGGAAATATAATCGAAGAAGAAGGAAGATAATCCGGATAACATATTAGAGGTAGGAGTAGAATATAAATAGGCAGTAGGTAACAGATAGTGATAGGGAGAGAGTAAGTAGTAGGAGTGGTGGAGTAGTAAATGAGATAGGTAGTAGTAGTAGTAGTACATTTTCTCGCTAACCCCAGTAGGAGAATAATAGAGAGAGTAAAGATATGGCCGGTGTAAACAGCTTAAAGGATGGCACAACGGCGTTCTAATAACAAAATATAAAAGTAGCATTTCCTTACACTATAATATTATATAGTACTATATATATATATAATACTATATCATTTATATATTATTATATCACCACGTCATAGCATATATTAGTATTATATACTTATATATAATATAAAATATCCCCTATCAAAAAATATAAAACATTAAAAAAAAAACGATAATGTAAACAGAAATACAAAAATATTACAAAAGAATTCTGTATAATTAATAAAATTACAAGATGAATGCTCGAGGAATCAGGGCCTCAAATGAAAAGTGATTCTTGACGTCACTTCTGCAGAATTTATTATGCGGGTATTACAAAGGATACTTAATGGAAATTGTGGGGGGTAATCCACCGCGCAAGACAGCTTTGCTATTATACCATTGACAGGAGAGGAAGGAATTGCGTGCGGGGAAAATAGGTTTAGAATAGATTCACTTATTTCACTTTTCTTAAGCTTCGATGAGTTCCCCGCCCGGGAGGTAGATTCTAACAAAACGACCTTCACAGTTTTCATTGGAATCCTTTTTCCCACTGATCAAAATTACTGATTTTAGAAAAAGCATATACTAAAACCTATTGGAAATAACCAAAGTCTCACTGCTCAATTTCCTTTGCACACCCCTTATTATACCAAACACAAAAAAAACATAATAATTGTTGAGTAATAATGGCATAAAATAATTTAACTATATAGTATAATATAATTAAAAAAAAGTGATAAAATAATTTGATTAAAAATAATAGTTATTATAAAGATTTCAACTCTATGAAAAGACATAGGTGTCTAGTTTCTATAGTTATTAAAATAATAATTAACGTAAATAATAATAATAATTAATGACAATAATAATAATTCGAGAGTGATTAAAATCGTAGAATAATCTCATGTATACTTTTTTGGTATGTAATACACATTATAAGTTGCAATTGCGCTACTTTTGTAAACACTAAGAAATACAATAAGTCAATAAACATACATTAAACAATAAAAATGGTATGCAATCTATAGAATAACCACTTAGCCTCTTTGCTTGACATCATCGAAAGATTAATAAAGTTTTATATAAGTTACTATCTTTTATTTTTTAAAAAATTTAAATATAAGTTTGTGATGTGCTCTCAATACTAGAAATATTAATAATGGAACACACAGGAATTATATATAAACAGAGCTAAAAATTTAACTACATGAAAAACAAGAAAATACATATGAAAGATTGACGCTATTCATAACATCATCAGGGCTATAAAAAATAACAAAATAAAAATTAAAACATTATAAATTAAAAAGTATTACGGGTGTCTAGTATATAATTTATATATATATTAAATATTAATATTATTAATATATATAATAATATACCTATATATTAATATTATATATATATTATTAATTAATATAATTAATAATATATTAATTAATAAATATATTAATATATAATTATATATATATATATATTATATATATATAATATTATATAATGATATATAAATATAATATATAATATTATAGTATAGTATTTAATATAATATATTAATATTGATAGGTAACTGGTTATTCCTTGATTTAAACTTTTCCAGTCACTTTATTTTGATTTTTTATATATTCCAATATTAATATATAATCGTATATAATAATAGTAATAATACTATAGAAATTTAAGTGGTAACCGGACATGATTCAAAACTAATGTGAAATATTATATAATATTTAAATAATTATTTAAATAATATTACATGCATTAATATATTTTAAAATTATTTTATCCATAATAAAAAAATGGGTGAGAGCGTAAAGGGGTAGTTTTTACTGATAGATATATTACTAGTGGAGCGTATAGATATATAATTATTTAAATAATAATCATCGAAAGGTTGGGAATTGGCTAGGTAAAATATTGTGTGTATAAATGATGGAGATAGACTCTGGAGAGGTCGTGAGTGATTGAATTAGTGAGTTGGCCTAAGCCCAAATAACCTCTTTTTAATATGCATGTCTAAACCGTAATTTATGTCTTCATACAAAGACTCTGACTTAACATCTTCATTCCCGATGAGTGCTATATGGATGTGATAGGTTTTATTGGTATTGTATGATTTTGCTAGTTTTGTTTTTTATATTAATATTGTATTTTGGTTTTTTGTATATATTAATACACCGTTAAGAGTTAATGAATACTGAGAAACATTAAAGTTAAGAGCTAAATTGAGTTAGTGTATATTAAGGGACATCCTCTCAGTGGGATAGTATACAGTTTTGAACCAGTGGGAGATGCAGATATGGAGAGAGCAAGTGTCTGAGTTTTAAATATTTAGGGATGATGTATGAGAAAGTGTCGAGAAAAACGGTATTGATTGCAGTTGATGCTAAGTAAGTGGAATATTAAATAAGTATCGAAACTGGCTCTTAGGTATATTGAATCGGGGAAACAAATTAATGAAAAATATTTTCAGGATAGAAAACCATAGACTACTCTATAGTAAGATAAAGTACCTAACATGTTTTATGGTTTGACATGTACAGTGCTCTAATTATGTTCGTTGACATTGAATTTAAAAACTATACGTGAATAATTGAAGCTATGGAATGGGATAGGCTATTAGTCCTGTGTTTCTAGGTTACGAGCGCTGCATCCGGATTATCAGGGAGTTACGTGGGCTGTCTTACAGTGGGAGGGTATTTAGTTTATGGCTGTGTTTCTTTGTTCATCGGTAGTCGGACTAATGGTCCTGAATAAGATGACCAGTTATTAGATCTTACAGGAGGCTTTCAATGCCGTTTTAAGCAGGCGTGGACTCAAGATGTTACAAATCTTACGTGAGCATGGCTAGGGTGTCAGAAACATAGTATCAAGTAAAATGCACGGCACATTGAATTGGCCTTATGTAGTAGAGTTGTGTGGTGTGAACACTCTCCCATTCGCGTTGAAATATGATGAGCCCATAAACCTGACATAGAAATAGTGTTGAGAGAGGTTTGGTACGATGTGGAACAGGTATATGTTCTTCCACTTGGAAAATATACGCGTCCAACTCCAGGCAAACTTACTGCATATGTTAAGTGTTAAGCGGACAACAATCGATATGAAAGTAGGAGGTTGAGTGTTTTGGAACCGACCTCCTCGAACAAGAGAGAAAAGAAGAGATCCGAAGAAGGAATGAGCTTGACGTCGGTCGACTTGACGAAAATGTCAGAAGGAAGTAGAAAGTCGATGAGTATTGTGGCAGAGTAGCGAGAGAATAAAGGTTCGCATGATTAGGGAGAGAAATGCATGTGGTTTATTGTATTGGGGCTATAAACTTTGGTTGTGGTCGACTACTAACCTGTGGCCAATGGGAATTGAATCCCTTACATGACGAATTACCATAGTGAGGGTCCGTTCGCGGTCCCGTGAAGGAAGCGGCCAATTCCAGGGTTGATTTTCTGTCTGTGACGATGAGTTTCACTAATTAATGGTACAGAGGGCGGCGGTAAGGCTGGGCTCTTTCAGTATTTGTCATATTCTCCTACTGCTTTCATTTTTGTACCTCGATTATGCTTGTAGGCGCACCATTAACTTCACCATAGTCTTGGTGTAAGAATAAAAAGGCACACCCAGAAAGAAAAAGAAAGATATTATATATGATTAAATATATATAGTAGTATATATATATTTATATATATTATATTAATTACTAATTATTATACGTATATATATATATATATATATATATATTACATAAGCCTAGTTTTTAGAAATTTTTATAATATGATAAAATAATACAATTTTTATAATAATATATTAATTATATATATATATCATATTATAATATATATATATATTATATATATATATATATTATTATATATCATTATCTATATAAATAATGATATATAATAATATTATATATATAATATACCTATACTAAATATATTAGTATATATATATAAATATAATATTATAATATTAATATATAAAGAATAATTAATTATATATATATATTATTAATATGAATCATACATTTCTATATTATATTTTAGAGTATAATTCTATATAATGATACATTACAGGGATAAATATAATTACTATATGAATATATATATATATAAATTATATTAAATTATTTTAATTTATAATATTATACGATTATTATATTAATATTATAAAATTTATATATAAATTATATTATATATTATTATTTATATATATTATATTATTATTATATATATAATATATATAATATATATATATATAAATTTATTATAATTATATTTTATAAATTATATTTATATTATAATTTATTATATATATATTATTATTAATATTACCCAAATAAGACGAATCAATAGCCTTTATTGATAACTAAATTAAGTTGATGCTAGCCGATTACCAATGTTATCTGGGTATTCTACGTATGATCGGTATGGTTATCGGTTCGATTTTTTGGATGGGGGTATCGATTAGGCGGTCATCGGGCTGTATCCGAAATTTTGAGGAGTAGAGTAGTCGGATGATCGTAAAAATTTTGCCGGGCGATACCTTTTACCAGTATACGACACATTTGCATTCTTTAAATTGATTTCGATATATATATATCAGGCTAAATATATAAATAATATAAATAATATATATAATAAAATGTATAGTATATATAATATATAGGTACTAATTGGATATATATTTGTGGCTTACGAAAGTCGTAAGAAAGCTCGAGCTTGGCGTTCTCGTTTTGTCAAACATAGGCGCAAAATCTTGAAAAATGCTCACCGAAATTCGTGAGAGAATTTCCGTGAACTTCTATAAGGTGCTATGCCATTCTTGCCGGAATTATTTAACACGGTCTTACGAAAATGTAAACAACAAGATGGCGGATCGGGATGGGCACGTGGTAGGATCCTTTCTGATTTAGATGAATGTTTGATTCAATAAAATTAGCTTTAAATCTAATTCTTCCGAAATCGAATAACTCCTTTTTCAATTGATCAAATTATATTAATATGAGAGTTGTTTATTTGTTTTTTTCTGTTTAAGAGCCCCATGAGTCGAATGGCCTGCGCTTGTCTTTAAGATATTTATTTATGAGATGCTATCACCAAAATGAATTATCAATAAGGTCCGAAGTTTTTTTCTCCCTGAGGCTTATGCAAGTAGCTGCCGTCCTGCGTTTGAAACTTAAAGCATTCAACGCGTAGGTGCCTCGAACGCGGCCTCAACAAGACCGGCTCTACTTTGCGCACTATAGCGCCTACTCAAGGCGTCAATGGAACTATATTTGAGAGAAACCTCCCATTTGAGGCAGCAACTGATCTCTCTCCACGTCTTGGACCCTCGTGAATTGGGCCGTCCTATGATACGAATGCGATATCACACATTGGATAATCTTTACCTATATGAAGATAACGTCCGAATCATCTGTACAAGGATGGTCAGGCGATAAGCCAAGGTCATCCGATCGATGCTGAGAACCAAAACCATTGCTCGCGAATTAGCGACATACCGGTCCTCATTGCCTCGAACCCGTCGTCCACGATTGGACCTCATGGTACTGACCATTAATAAACCGTTAGCTATCCGGCCAACAGTTTCTAAATTAAGATAATCTCGTGAAAAAGTAAATGAAATACATATGGTTCTTTCTTGACCCATTATAACTTTCACCATAAGGCTTCAATTGCTATACGATTATTCCACTCTAAAAACAACATCCAAATGAATCACCCTATTATATATATATAGATACATTATCAATATTATCTCCAAAATGGAAATAACGAAAATTTCTTCAATTCCATTCTGAAATTACATCTTTACTAAATACTAAAGAAAACATAAGTATGATTAATTATATTAATCTAATTAATATATATAATAATATTTATATAGTATATAATTATAATTTATAATATATACCATTTAATATTTATTTTATAATAAACAAGTTTTCAATTAAACTATTTGTTTAATATTATAATATTGCACTAATATATTAAATTAATTATTTTATTTATATTAACCTATATATATTGTAAGTGAAAAATATATATATTATTATATATCAGCTTCCAATTATATTAGTTGGTAAACGGCTTACAGCAGATGCATATTATCTATTTCGTAACTCTTATTTCTTTCGTTTATCTGATTGAAAGAAATTGATAATTAATGTCTTTAATAGTAGATTCTGTCGTGAGTTATTCAGGGAGTAATAAATTAATTTTATATAAGGACTAATTAAAAAAATATAAAATAGAATGATTAAGCTTTAAGTATATATAGTAGTATAATAATATAAGTTATAATAAAATATTTATATATATATATATATAATATAAAATATAGAATAATATACTATATATTAAATATCTATATATATTCATACAGCAACATTTATATAGATATTCCATATATATTATTGTTGCTCTGTATTACCAGGGTTGCGGAGACGGGACTTCCCCAATTCGATACTGCACCCCGCGACCAATCTCTTACCCAAACCTCCGCGCCATATCTAATGAGACGAATATTTCACTATAATGTTATAATGCAGACTTATCACACACTATATTTGCACTAAGTACTGTGAAAATTCATTAATTAGATAGGTTGTCGTATTAGAAAATCATTCAATAAATATTACAATACAATTATCTGAATGAGAGTCTGTTTTATTCTTTTTTATCCATTCTCAGAGTGTTGAAGTATGATTCCCAGAACATTATATAGTAATTACTGCTACTCTATCTATGATTGAAATCAACTAAATAGAAAAAATGACGACAAGAAGACCAGAGCTATTTCCTTGCTAAGTTTACCAAGCCGTGGGCTTAAACATTTTTTGCTTTAACTCTTCCACCAATACTTGAATATAGTCAATCATATGAATCTAATACTTTTTCTTGGTGATAAGCTTTTCAATCATTTAGCACTACATCTTTTACATCCGTATATTATCATGAATGTATGTTTCTCATGCACTAAATAAGGACTGTAAATATGTTTCCGATAGCGCATAGTCTTTATTGATTTGGCTTGTAGAAGGTGTGTTCTTGTGGATTTGTCGTCCCTACCTAAATAGATCGAGATACGTCTGCAGAAAAAATTCAATTAGTAATAATCGAGGATATTGAAAGTTCTCTCAACGGATCCTTATATAGCTCATAAGTTAACTAATTTAATCTCTCGAGTTATTTTGAAAAAATTGTTATCGTCGCTCGATAAAGATTATATACTATTATATAAATAGAGATTTAAAGAATAAGAAATAAAGCGAGAATTCAATGTTGATAGGATCAACCTGAAATCCACATAATGATCTCACAATTAAGCCATTTTACTTGAAATAAAGATTTTAAAAAACAACTAGCGTAATATCCACTATTTCTATTCTTTAACTAAATCTCAGGCATCATTTTTCATTGAAGATGTCAAAATGCTTCATTAGCGTTGAAATTAATAGCATTATATCGGAGACAGAAGCTGAAGCGCTGGTTTTTTGTATGGGTAATCTTCACTAATGTTAATGGTCTTAATCAGTGTGAGTATTATGTCAATTCCCATCATTACGTAAAAATTTCACTTTTGCGAAGAAATTTATTTACAAATAAGTTCTTTGAACAAAATACCATTCTTTCCATCATATGATATGTACCCTTCCAGCCGGCTTGGATATCGTCTTTGATAAACAGTTGAGACTCAAATTATTATGACTTCATGCTGTGAGATTCGATGGCCATCATTACACAGTTGAGTCGAGTCCATGTCTCTCATTTAAAGTTTGCGTCCAGGATTCATCATAACTGCCAAAATTTCTTTATCAAATCCTCTGGCAAGTAAATGAATCCGCGCAACATTCCGTCAGGCAAACGCAGATGCGATTCTTTAATAATGTGTGGATTCTTCCCTCGCGGATGCGATGTTTATAGGCAATTTGTTATGAAGAGGAAATATCTCGTTACTACAGATTTAATCAAATACACAAGAGTTGACGTTTCGTGCCTGTGTCCTAAGGAAGATAGAACTTGCACCCTGATGGATTTTACTTGTATCAACGCAAATACACAAATTACACCTTAAATTTTATTTAAAGGAAAAAAGAACTGTGTAAAATGTATATTCTCCTGTAACTTTACAATTTGCTAAAATAGCACACCGCATATCTTTGACACTCCACCTGACAATAATAATCGAGTAGTTCTTAATCACAACATACGAAGTAGTACCTCATGATACTGAATGCCATATACACACTACACTAGCATATACCCTTTATACAGTATTAATCAAAATACCCTTAAACCTACAACCAATATAGACCTAAGACCTAAAAAAATATAAATCCTATAGACATAATAAATCTATCCCTGATAAATACAAAAATGTTCCCTAATTATAGATTATATAACCGAATTTAATATATAGTTCACTTTTTATTTCTAATTTTCATAGTTCGAGTGTTACTTTCATAATAATTATGTGTAGTTGTATACTAAACTTTTCCCATCAAATTTCTCGCACAAAAAGATCTTCCAGCCGAACCCACGAAGATTTTATGAATTGCTACTCAAATCGTACGTCTACGGTTTCAAAATGGTTGTTTTTCTAATCTCACAATACTTTTAAAATCAAAAACAATGTTAATTAAGTTTGAAATTTAGTTAAAAAAGTGACAACAATACTCTGTCTTCTTCTCAGAGTTTGTCACTCGTTTCCTTTTGCCCTTTTCATGTATAGTTCATGTTGTTCTTTTGTCACCACAGTTGCATCGCTTCATAGATAATAGGATGGTCTTAAATTCTGTTATTTGTTCTTTAACATAAATTCCCATATCTATTATCTCATTAAAATCTTTATTTACCAAAATTTTCTCTCTTCACTGATTCTTAACGTCAAAAAAATAGACTCTCCAACTTCTTAACCATGATTGGGATATCCGAGTTACCCCTTCTTTCGTACTTATTCTCCTCAAGATAGAACAAAAAATGTGGAATTAAAAAAAAAGGTAATCGGCAAAAAACGGGAAGACCAAGCCCAAGAAAAAAACTGAATGAGAAAAAAAAATAAACAAACAACCTTAATACGTTTTGACACAAATATGATTAAAAAAATAAAAA